>LUGF01044741.1:87705-119842 GCA_001625245.1 Calycopis cecrops
GTGCAGTATCACCGTGAATCATCCGCGCCGAGCTGGTCAAGAGACATTCCCGCTGCCCACGGCCGCTGACTAACGCGATACCGTTGGCTGCTGCTCTCGATCACTTGAGAGCGTTTTAGGGTTCCGTACCTACATGAATAAGGCTGAGCCATGTCTGTCCGTCTGTTAATCTGTTGTCTCTCAATAACCGTCTTAGATAGAAGTTTGAAATCTTCATACTTATAACCGCAAGAGCAACATAATAAACTTACTTAAATCGTTTATATTTGTTACCTACTAGCTTTACCCCGAGGCTTCTCTCGCGTTCAAACCAATCCAATTTCAATGAATATCAATTAAAATTACATTAAAATAAAGTTCCGATAGAATTCCAATATCTGCCACTCGTCACAATTCTTTTGACTCTTCCAAAAAAAAATTATTTTTATTAAAAAGCATACTTGCTATGTCATTTCTAATAGGTACCTTTACGAATACCTATATGTACAGAGTTTCTGATGATAGGTTAAATAGTTCTGGTATGAAAGTGTAACAAACAAACTCACATTCACATTTATAATATTAGTAGGACAGCACAAAAAACATTACATATTACAAACAGAATATATTTGTAGTTCATTTTATACAAAACCGGCTGTCTCTACAGACGTCCTGTGATTATTGCAGACTGTTAACAAAGTAACGTGGTATGTTACGTGGCGGAACACTCATCACTCGTCATGTTACCTTAGTATGAAAAGTTAATGATTTTCAACCCGTTTTTAAATATTTCCTCACCATCTTTCAAATATCTTCCTACAAACCATGGACCTGTCATGCCGAAGTTTGATCCTTCTGAAGTCTAGGTCTTTATACCCATACGTGGATGTCCGCAGATGTAATTTTGCCAACGGTTACAAGGCGTAGTGCACCTACCTCTCGCCGCACGTACGGAACTCTTGTCGCGCGCCACACTTAGCGGCTTACATTAATATTCGTATGTACGAAACAAAGGAGTCATTAGCTAAGAATGTCACCGTCCGTGGTACGCAAATGGAATCGTCGTGGGAAGAAGTAGTACCACACTGCTGCATGCGTTTGTCCCCTGTACCATAAAAAACTTTTGTAGCGCGCTCTAAAGTCTTTGAGGAACAGAGAATAGGATGATGGGTTCAGGTTGCGGGCAGCAGCTGCGTGCAAGTGTGTGGAAGGGCTGTGTCTTGCAGTGGCAGTCATTCGGCTGATAATGATGAGACTTTGATGCTGTGGTCGGGTTGCTTGTTGAACGCTCCCTGGACTTGATCTTTTTAATGTTTTCTAATGTTCCAATTCTACAATATCAAAGTACTAAAAGGGGCCATGTACAATTGTACAAAATGTAGAGGCATCAATTTGACGTCTTCCAATCGAAAAAAAAGAATGACAATTGCGTAGTATAATTGTGCCGGCGTGTTGGCGTGATGGTATAAACTCTAGTCCCTGGCCCCTGCCTAGGTGTCGCAGCACATGTGGCCGCGTCGCCCGGATCCCACTGCATGCGTAGGGCGCGACGTAACAAGTGCGCTCGCACAGCACGCACATGTGCGGCGCGGCGCGCGGCGCTACACACGTGGTGCGCCGCGCGCCGTGCGACACATCTAGACCTAGAGTGTACACCGGCTGTGTTCTGTCCTCCGTACTTCATGACGAAATACCAAACGCTTATAGGATCACTTTTTACCTTTTACTATTTACCCAAATAGAGAGACACCAGCTAACAGTAATGCGATTCGGCTACATTATTATATACGCACATACAAATAATGCTGCACACTAGCTTGTAAACCTCGCAATGTGTGTCGCCGAAATTGACAATAATTATTATTGTTCTTTAATTAATTAATTACTTTTGCCAAAGAAGAGCTTCTGTAGATGGCCTCTCCGGTTGGTTAAATGGTAAATAATACATAATATGGCCGCATATTCAAGTTTATCAAAATATATTTTTTTATGCTATTATCTTCCGTTAGCATGGAGCCCTCGGCGGGCAGGCGTCTCGCNNNNTGGCCGGTGTATAGTACCTACTCCTATGGGCTAACAAGCCAGAGGGTCACCTAGTGGCAAGAGATCTCCGCCGCCGCCGACCTTTGAGATAGGAACCAGCTCCTATCAGTCGTCGAATCGTTCGTTTAGGTGTAAACAAGACTATTGCGGCTGCGATATTTATATGTTTTAATGCGTGTTTACAATCAGAGGCGCCTTGGGGATCTTGTATGTGAAATTGTATGTACAGCCCATGTTTATAACAATGTCCCCCTTGCTTGGCGACCAGCAAATTGCGTGGGACATTTCGTGAGCGCAAATACAAGTGCATGTTTGTATGTTTGTCCCAAATTTAAGTAGGTACTGAATTTGAACCGCGTGTGGGAACAGGGGCAAGGAGCCAAACGCTAAATGATAGAAACGTAACAAAGAAAGCCTACAGAGCGAACTTCCGACTTTCACTTTGTTCTTCCCCTACGGATCACGAATTGTGTGAATGCTCTATAGTAGCCACTGAAATGGTCAGTTCTGGACTGAGTTTTTAAACCACTATTTGCAATATATTTGTTGTCATATTTAATTGGATATACAATACTTTTCATTCATTAACCAGCTCGGTGAAGCTAGCTATTGGTATCATAAGCTTCGTTATTCGTAGACGATATCTCAGCTCGAAAATACTTTAGTAAATATGTGAAGTGTGTTCCCGAACCGATGTTCGATCGATAAATGAATGAAAATATTTTTATTTTTCGATAATTGCTTGATGAAAGAATTGTTTGATGAATGATTATTGAATGAATGAAAATATTTTCATTCGAAATATGATTCGATGATAACTTAAATACATGTAGGTATCAGCGTTTCAATTTCTGTCTGTTAACTTAAATGTTTTTTATACATTGATAAAAAAACATCGATGTCGTGTTGTATAGACAATGTTTAAGTCCAGCCACCGCACTAAACGGTAGTAACATCTCACTGAAGTCCAGCACGAATAAAGAGGTATCGTTAAAACTTCTATGAGCATCGCGATCCCTTTATATTCTCATCTTGGTCGGATATTTTTTTTTTATGGTATAGGAGGGCAAACGAGTGTTCGAGCCATTTTCATGACTACCGACGCCCATAGACATCCGCATAGAGGCTATACAGATGCGCTACCCTTCTTTCTTCTCCCACCTCCATGGGCCGCCGGCTACTTTCACACCGCACGAAAGGCGACAACACAACTATCACTTTACGCTGGTCTCTTGTAAGCGAGAGGTACCTACCTCACCGGTCGTGCCGGCTAAATTCTTCTGCATGCAAGCATGCAATGTGACACTACCACCACCACTACCCAAATATATATCTAATATGATATGAACGAGCCTCCTTCAATATAACCTATAAATGATAGGTATTCAAATTGCGAGCTAGGAGGTTATAGTTCAATCTTAAGTACCTATGTACTTCTAAAAATATCTTAATTTTTTTTCATTTTTATAAAAACGTTTCTTATCCTATGGGTAAGAAGACGGAATACTATATTCATTATAGCTTGGAGGAGTAAACGAGCAACCAGAACTTATTTGATTGCACCCTTAAACATCCTCACCATCAGATTTTATGTCGATGCAATGCTGTCCTATCCCATTCCAGCAGTGGTGTCGGTCTCTCACGAACCCCACTGAACTTCTACATTATGTGAGGGAGAAAGTTCCCCGTAGATTCTCGACCGGCAGTAGCAATGGCACTACCTCACGTACCGTGGTCTGTTGCAGTGAGCTGAAGAAGCTCTCGGAGGAGAGCCTGACGCGGCAGCCGGAGGAGGTGTTCGACATCATCTGCAAGCTGGGCGAGGGCTCCTACGGCAGCGTCTACAAGGTAACACCAAGTCACTACGTTAGTGTAGCTATAGGTCGATCGATAAGAATGCGGCCAGAAGCAACAAATGATGACGTTTATACAAGTGACAGTGATATGTCGGGGATCGTTTTTTCCCCAGTCCCAATCGAGATACGCTAAGTATCTCCACTTTCTTGTTCTTCGTAGCGTCTGACGCGCTCTCATTATATTTTTTCCTGATCTAACTAAGAGACTAAAGAAATTTTCACTTCAAAAAAATATCAATGATATTGCTATCACTCGGTCCTGAATCTGAAGTAAGCAGGCGGTGTCTGTACGCAGGCGCTGCACAAGGAAAGCGGGCAGGTGCTGGCCATCAAGCAGGTGCCGGTGGACACGGACCTGCAGGAGATCATCAAGGAGATATCCATCATGCAGCAGTGCGACAGCCCCTACGTCGTCAAGTACTACGGCAGCTACTTCAAGAACACCGACCTGTGGGTGAGTGCCTGCTGCCTGCGCTTGGTACAACGTACTGCTCGGTACACCGTCACGAGTTCATTCTAACCTTCATCCATCGCCATTTTGACATATTTATTTAACATTTTCTCATTGTGGCTTTACTTGATTACTAATATATGAGGTGGAGCGTTTTTAATGTTTTTTGGCTACTTATCCCCTCGGATATGGATAAAAGCTGTATCGCTAGTGGGACGTTGAGGAAATATAGAAACCATAGTGGGTAAAGAGTAGAAGCTAGAATTTGTTTTTGTGGACGTTATAAATTGTCGTCGTCGTAATCTGGCTCTACGTCTGGCCTAGACATCTAGCCTTATTAGTTATTACGACAAACATTTTAAATCTGCTAACTCTGGTACTGCTATATTTCTGAACTTATAAAAGGTTACCTGCTCCACACTTTTAGTTAAAACTTTGAAGTTTGAACAACGAACACGTTCTGTCAGCATTAACAAAAAGTAAGTAAACTTTTTAAAGTGTCACAAAAATGTCATAGAAGATCTGCTCTTTGCCCTAGTACCTATGGTCTTTATTTGCCAGTGTATAATATATGCAGTAAATAAGATTTGTAGAAATTCACATATTGTCATTCGCTAAAACTTATGCTATTCTGTTTAGTTCATACTAACCTCACATCTTCATGTTTTTTTCTTTATACCAAAGCGAGCTAACGAGCAAAAAGGTCACTTAATGGTAAGTCACACAAATTTATATACATTTCGAATGCTTACTTCATTTTAAATTTTAAACTGTAACAAGCACTGTTATATTTTTTATGGCAGGCAAGGTGTCCATTTTCATGAGATATAATCTTTATTTGTCGGCTAATTAGTAGGAGTACGCCACCTACCATTTAAATTATTAGGTATATATGCAAAGATAACAATTTATTATTATATAAGTGTTTGAAATTTCTGTAAATTACCACGAAATCCTGCTGCCTACCTACCTATTAAATGTCACATCTTCAGAATATAATTTAATACCATTGAAAAAATATATGTTCAATGGTATTCAATTATATTATGAAGCGTGTCACAATGCCCATTGATTAAGTGTTTCTGACTTGTAAGAGGTGAAGCAGTACAGTCACTAACACACCATTCGGTTACACAATCCTATCACGCAAAATTCATCTTACGGAGTTTTTTGTGTGAGAGAGTGATGGAGGATATAAGCGAACGCATTTGCACAATCTCTGACTGTTCAGATGTTTGTAAACGTCGGTAGTACAAAGAGCCTCCGACAAATGATTTGCCTCCCTATCCTTAGTAATCACTCTTGTTACAGATAGTGATGGAGTACTGCGGCGCGGGCTCCGTGTCGGACATCATGCGGCTGCGCAAGAAGACGCTGTCGGAGGACGAGATCGCGACCATCCTGTGCGACACGCTCAAGGGGCTGGAGTACCTGCACCGCCGCCGCAAGATCCACCGCGACATCAAGGCCGGCAACATCCTGCTCAATACCGAGGGACATGCCAAGCTGGCAGACTTTGGCGTGGCGGGACAGCTCACGGTGAGTAGACAGACAGAGATAGCAACGTTATGTGCGACGCAAATATATATTATAATAATCCTTCACTAACTACATACAACAGTCCATGTCCATCTTTGAAGTTATCTATACAGACTTTGCCAAGGCATTCGATTAAGTTTATCACAAAGTACTGCTATCAAAATGACTAAAGTATAGCATTGCTGCCCCGTTCTTATGGAGGTGTAGATCTTATATTACGTATTGAAAATCCAAAATGATTGGAAATAGTTTCCTATCTGAGTATTTTTTTATTGCAACTGGTGTGCCCTAGGGACCCACTTACGGCACTCTGTTATTCAATGTATTTTAATAATGCCATTGTGAACTGTGGCAATTGTTTTCATAAATCTCAATACCTTTTATTTTCTGAAGAACTGAAGTTACATTCTTAATTATTCTTATTAGCAACTTTTCGGACTACCTCGGTGTGAAAGAAAAATAACCTCTTTTGTTATAACTGTAGCATGACCAATTTAAATACCCCTTATACCGAGACTAGGTTGTAGACACTAGGCACTAAGGTCGACTGCACACACGAGACTTTCAGACGCGGTGACCGGCGATTTAGTCGCTTTTTAGATGCTGAATGCAGCGACTAGACGCGGGGAGCGACACACTTCAAGACGCCAGGCGTGGCGATTTAGTCGCTAATGTATGTCAGTTAAAGTGTAAATGCAGTCGCGAGATTGCGATACTGAATCGACGCAGTTGCACGACTCTACTGCGACTGATCACAGAGAGTCGCTAAGTCGCGATGCAGCATCGATGCAGTCGCAAAATCGCAGGTCGCTTATCGTGTTTGCTGTCGTCGATTTGAGGAGGGTTCACAAGAGAACTGTCGTTCCAGGACACGATGGCCAAGCGCAACACAGTCATTGGCACGCCGTTCTGGATGGCGCCGGAGGTGATCCAGGAGATCGGCTACGACTGCGTTGCTGACATCTGGTCGCTGGGCATCACCGCGCTCGAGATGGCGGAAGGCAAGCCGCCCTACGGCGACATACACCCCATGCGCGCCATCTTCATGATACCCACCAAGCCGCCGCCCTCCTTCCGGTGAGTTCACGCCACGCACGGCAAACCACGCCACGCTCACCACACCACGCTCGGCAGACCACGCCCACCATGCACGGCAGACCACGCCCATCACACCACGCACGGCACGTACATCAGTTTACGCTCACAACACCACGCCCCCGGCTACGTCTACCAGGACTGCAGAGGCGGGATCATGGAAGGGGCTATATTCACTAGGGCTATACCAACAAGAAAACCTGTATATCTGTGCAAGAAACTAGATGTTTGAAGTATCAAACCTAGGTAGTGACACTGACGTTTCGCACCTTACGACGAGCGACCGCGACTGAGTAGATTTATATTTTATTATTATATATCTTCTACATGTAAATGATGTCGTTTTCTGTTATGTGCCGCAGGGAGCCGGACCAGTGGTCATCGGAGTTCATCGACTTCGTGAGCCAGTGCCTGGTGAAGAACCCGGAGGAGCGAGCCACAGCCGAGTACCTGCTCACGCACGACTTCATAGGTACGGCACCGCTGTACCCTAATGGTCGTTACAAATATTTATACATAATATAATTAAAGGCTGAATGAGGTACAATTATTTTTCTGAAAAAAGTTTTTCTTAAAATAATTTTATCTACTCATGTTACAGGCAATGCGAAGCAGGCGAGCATCCTCAGCATCATGATAGCGGAGGCGCGAGAGATACGAGAGAGCCAGCCCTACCGCAGCGCGCATGCGGCCGGCGTCAGGGCCGTCGCCGCGGTGAGTACTGTGCGACACAAGAGAGCCAGCCCTACCGCAGCACGCACGCGGCTGGCGTCAGGGCCGTCGCCGCGGTGAGTACTGTGCGACACAAGAGAGCCAGCCCTACCGCAGCACGCACGCGGCTGGCGTCAGGGCCGTCGCCGCGGTGATTACTGTGCGACACAAGAGAGCCAGCCCTACCGCAGCGAGCACGCGGCCGGCGTCCGGGCACTGCGCGTGACACTGTCCTTACCCGTGTACTGTTGCAGGACGGCGCGGTTGTACTGCGCATGTCACTGTCCTTACCCGTGTACTGTTGCAGGACGGCGCGGTAGTACTGCGCATGACACTGTCCTTACCCGTGTACTGTTGCAGGACGGCGCGGTAGTACTGCGCATGACACTGTCCTAACCCGTGTATTGTTGCAGGGCGCGGCGGAGGAGGGACAGTACGCCACCATGCGGCCGGACGGCACGCTGGTGCCGGCGCGCGACGAACTGGCGCAGGACCTCGGCACCATGGTCATCAACGACCACGCCGACCTCGCCACCATGAAGAGTGAGTAGCGCCTAGTGACGATATTAATGCGACGGCCGGGCATGTAGAATGAGTAGCGCTGAGTGACGCTACTAGTGTGATTGTGTAATGTGTTTAAAATTGGGCCGTCTCATGAACTATTTTGTACAGGAACTATTATTCTTTAGAATACTTTGGTTATTGACTCGACAGTCGTAAGTAGACTTTACTCCTTTGCAGCCGAATTGCATTGACATCAACGGCACTATACCTGGCGGACTATACAACGGCACTATACTATACCTATATACACTATACCATGGTATCAAATGACAGATATGATGTTGCTTTTAAGTGGTTTGTAAGAGTCTCATAGCACATTTAATTCTGATACATATAATTGACATCGGTAATTGGTGAAACTCTCGATTTACATGTAAATTAATAAGCATTACAAAAGAATGACGACCAGGCTGGCGCAGTGGTACAAGACTCGGATAAGCGGAGCATGCGGCGCCAGGGGTCGCGAGTTCGAATCCCGCTTCGGTCATGGATGTTATATTCCCTTATTGCTATATTCCCGTGGTGTTTGCAGGACACGACACAGACCCCATGGACACGGGGCGGCCCAAGTACCGGCCGCTGTTCCTGGAGCACTTCGACAAGAAGGAGCGAGCCGCGCCCAACAACGGCACGCTCACGCCTCGCCCGGACAGGTGCGTACGCGCCGCCAGTGCACAGCCTATTCGGGGGAGGGCCAGAATACAGTATGGAGCTCTCTCCCAACGAGCCTACGCAACTCGGGTTAGGGTCTGAATTTCGTCAGGAGAGAGGAGCGAGCGCACGCAACTCGAGGGAGGGTCTGAACACCTCCCGGAGTAAGGGACTCACGCATCGCTAGGGGGAGGAGCCTGCTCACACGCGTAGACTGGCTTACACATAATTTACCATTGGTTTGACGCTGTGTTTATGTATGTTAGAACATAACAGTAGTCAGTTTATGTATGTAATCAGTGTAACACAAAAGAAAGATTAGACTAAATGAAACATTATTTTTGAACAATGAAATCTCTCACTTGCTATACGTACAATAACTTTCTTTGTTATTTTTTAAAACTGAGACTGAAAAGAAATCGCTTCTTTTAAAATCTACCGAAATAGTGACTACTCAGTAGTGCTCATCAGAATCAATTCGCAATGGACAGATCTAATAGATTATTGCAAATATTAATTGCCAATAAGATATTTTTAATAATATAAACGAACAGCTGAACGATCGTGTTATGTACGTTACAGCGTCGGCGCCGTGGGCACGGAGCTACCGCGCGCGCTGCTGGAGGACGGCAACTTCGAATTCGTAAGTCAACTGCACGTCGTCACTCTGCTCGCGCTCGCGCCCCGTAAGTGCCGCCCCCCGCCCCCTGCCCAGGGACACGCCCACTAACGGACTAACTCCGCCTGCCACTGTGAATGATATAGCACTCTAATATAAGATAACCAGCTATTACCCGCGGCTTCGCTCGCGTAATAGAAAGAAAACATTTCTACATATTTCGAGCCGATGGCACTCTTCACTCCTTTAACTATATCCATACATCACATCGATCCGTTGATCCGATTTGATGTGAAAGAAGGACATACAAACACACTATGGCATTTATATTAGTGTGGATTAAAAGTAAAATAAAGAATTCTTCAGGGTTGCCTCTTTGTAGCGACTAAAATTCAATGTAAATGCGATAAGATTGTTACATTTAAAGACCTATTGCCGCATACTAACACGCTAACTCCACACCCTAACCAGCCTCCGTGAATAACACGACACACTAATATATATATAGTAATATCGATATTTTCGCGTGTATTTCATTAAATATGAACACGGATATTTTTTTTATTTCATCTTGTGGTCTATCAAATATTTTATGGCGATATTGGCAGAAAAAATGTTTGCGAGTCAAAAAATATGAAACCATGTGGCACATATTTGGGATTTGTAAATACACTTATATTTCTAATGAAATTAATAAAAACATTTCTAGGAACACACATTTATATTCACATATTATATAATTATTGAACACACATATTATTACACACACATTTGCAATAAAAATACCGTCTTATTTTAATATCTTTCGCTTTCAAAATCAATGAATAGCAGTGGTAGTATATTTATATGTTATGTATTCTATCCTACCGGGTTATAACTTACTTCTAGAACTTACTATCTACTTATTTCTTTCTGGAATAAATAACAGAAAAAGAATTAATCTTCCTCAATTATAGTTACTCGGCTATTACGGGGCGCTACTGGCCGGAGCTGCTTTTAAACTTGAGATAGCGGCGCTGTGATAAAGCGGTGAATGACGTTGAATACATAAACCGAAAAGCACGGCTAACGAGTGTAGATAGACATAGTAACGTCCTTTTGGCTTCATATGGTAAATGTTCAAGTGACGTCATTCACCGCTGCGTTACGGCCGCTTTATAACGGCGCCGCTAGCCTAGAAAACCAATTACTGAGAACTGAGAAGGTCGCTTTTTACTCTCTATGTTTTAGATTTCGTTTGTCTAATACATGGCGTCCGTTCTTGTAATCATTAAAGGTTCCATCGAAAATAAATTTATTTAGTTAGATTTTGGACAAGGGAGCAATTGGACCCTTCAGATGACTACCGATGTCCACAATTTTTTTTCCTTAGGCTGCGAAACGTGACGGCAAAGCTGTCACAGGTCGTGCCGCGGGCAAGATTCGGCTACAATGCGGCTTTTAAAAAAGAGATTAACACTCAAATCGCGTGGAAAATGTAGTTACATCCCTCTTGTAGCAGAAGTTCGGTTGTTAGTCCGGTTGACCGAACTAGAACAACTTTAGGGTAGCAGTAGTTCGGTTGATAAAAGTCACCGAACTGTTGAAACTCTAAAGTTGCAGTAGTTCGCATCAAGATTAAAGTTAATTGTACTTATTAAAATGAAAGTTAATTTTACTAAGGTAAATTGGCTACGCAGTTTGGATAAAAAATTCTGTGGTTATTTCACTACAGGTCAACTTTAATTGGATGTTTCTAATAAAATCGTCATTTTCGATATCTTTCGTCCTCTTTTTTACCTTTTATTTATTCAACTTTTAAAGAGAATTGGCAGATGATAGTTTTACTAGAGACGTTTCAATTGGTCGCCTATTGTATAACAACCCACGTCACAGCTACGCGCTATCAATGTATAGTTGATAGATCTGTTATTAAATAATGTATATTATTTTATTAGGAACACAAACAGTGTTTATATCTACAATAAACCTTTTAAAAATTAAATACACCAAGTACACTTTTCCACATATTGAAAAATTTAATTTGTAATGTCTGTGTGTCAGCTGTCGATGTTATCGGAGAGCGAGCTGGAGGCGTGCATGGCGCGGCTGGACGCGGAGATGGAGGCGGAGATCGAGCGTCTGCACCAGCGCTACGAGCGCAAGCGCCGCCCCATCATCGACGCCATCTCGCTCAAGCGCCAGCGCCAGCAGAACTTCTAGCGCCGCCCCGCCTCTAGGGCGTAGCGCTACTGGCCTGTGGCAGCCAGCCAGTGCTACGAGCGAGCCACTAAGTCTGCGCCGGCGCTTCGCGTCGCACTAGTACTACAAGCGAGCTACTAAGCGTCTGCGCTGGTGCTACGGACGCACTAGTGCTACGAGCGGAGCCACTACGCATCTGCGCCGGCGCTACAAGCACAACTGCTACACGGCGCTCGAGTGCTACGAACGAGCATGCATCTGCGCTGGAGCCGCGAGCAGCGCTGCTACTCGACGCACTAGTACTACGTGCGAAGCTACAATGCGACTGCGCGCGCGCTGCAAGCGCCGCTGCCGCGTCTGAACTCCTAGCATTGTAACACTACGCTCTTGGTCTATGATAGCTCAGCTCTGTAGGGCGCTGCGTGATTTATATTAGGTGACGCACTGCTGTGAGAACAAGCTATTCACAGCTACAGATGTATAGAAGTCGATAAACGTGTGACTTCACTTCTCGAGTGTTCGATGTATTTGTGACTTGTTTCGAATGGCGATACTATTTATTATTTTTATAGATAGCTTTTAATACATCGTGCATATAGTCGAAAATAAAGTATTTTGACGTAAGTAAAGGAATGCATTGAAAAGTTTCCTTTAACGTTATTAGACTAAGGTACAGTTTGCTTTCGTTCACGTATAGATGGCACCTAGATGTATACGAGGAAGTGAGTTGTGTCGCCACGTGTCGGTGCTTCAGTAGGACATGCCAAAAATTTACAACGTGTTCCTACGCGTATTGTCGAATTGGCCAAATTTTCAAAAGTTTTACCTTTGGCGATTTTTTTCTAGGGTCCTTAGGTGTAAAGTAAGTTGTTGACTTAGTGTAGAGATTGATTTGTAAGTAAGAACGCTGAAACATATCTAAACGACGGCGCGGTTCCGCTAGATGGCGCTGTCATTGGTATGTTTAGACAATATTTAGTTCTAAAAAGTTACACACCAATATGCTCATGACTTTGGCCAGCATACCTGGTGCAATAAATATTCTTAGTCGGCCTAACGCAAGCAATAAAATATAAGTTTCAATAGTCCAACACGGACCAGCGCCATCTAGCGTAGCCGTTTTACTTGGGGCGACGACATGTGTATATTAACATGACAATATATTTGTAGATACGTAGTTAGTTTGTATTTAGTGTGCGGCCCGTCGTCCTAGTTCCTCGTGTCTCGATCTCAGATGTGTCGTCTCTTAGAACACGTCGCCGGACGAGTGTGGTGGGTTGTGAGATTGAATTTATTATATATAAATATTTATATTTACCTCTAGTTGAGTTTGCTACTCCTCGCAAGTGCGTTCTCGGTATTTTACTGTTGGAGGTTTTACACTCAATAAAAATATATGCTCACGATGTGATACTAATTAAAAAAAAATACTAACATCAAGGATATTTTGAAAATTAAACGAATAAATTATAATATCCTATTATACAACGACTGACCGAGATCAGCTACTTGCCTCCTGTAATAATATTTTCATTCGCTTTACAACGTTAAAGCGTGTATCTAAAGTTGTAAACAAAATAGATAAGAAATAGTACAAATGTAGTGTTTGCACTGGAAACGCGCAGGTTTTTACGATTTTTATATTCACGTGCTTGAAGTGAGATACAAATGTTTAGAAGTGCCATTAATTATAAGATGTTCATAGTATTTTCATACGTTACAATAGATATACAAATTTAAAGAATTTTATAATGCGATTCATAAAAGTTTGTGCCATCAGCGATCAAAACTGAATTTAGCTTACAACACTTTAGTATTATACGTTTATATGAAACGATTGAGCAATTTACTACGCAGGTATTCAAATTATATAAAATATTTTATTTATATTTAATAATTATTGTGATTCGATATACTTGTAAAATAACGTTGTTTTAATACATTTGCTTCTTTATATATTATAGTAATAAGACAGGTCTCGGAAGTTAGCCCTTAGGTACGCCATATTTTTGTACTTGGAGTGTACAATGAATTTTTTGATTTTTGCATTTATAGTGATCGTTATATCAGTTAATATAATGTTTTTGCTGTATACGTACGTGTAATGGGGTTAAATTATGTTTGAAGATCAGTTTGGACAGATTTTGGAAAATATAAAGACCTGGAATGTGTGGATTCATCTGTTTCCTATTCGACTCCAACGACCTAATTGTCAAATTGTATAAACCATATTATAACACGTAAAATCTTGATCTCTTTATTTTGTTTTAGTAAAATTCGTGTGTCGCTCGACATTGTTATTTGTCCTTTATCTAGAATAATTTGTATAATTTATCTTAGGCATTTGATAGCCAATTTCTGTTTTCTGTGACTTTCTGCTATGATATACGTTTAATGTAACACGTGTGATCTGTTAAGCGCAATAGAAAAGTGATCTTTCTTTTATAGATTAAAAGTTAATCTTATTGAATGGAGTGTGGCAGAAAATTGTAGCAAATTTTACTTCAACAAATATAGTAATAGCAGACAAACGGCTAAACGTATAGTTTGTACCGAAGCCGATATCGCGACTGGTGCGACCTGCCGCGTGCGGAAGTTCAGATACTGACCAATGGAGAGTGCCGACTTCTTTCTGTCTAAAGAGTTTAGACCTGGAGGACAATGATGATGAAATAAGTTAGTGCAAGCAGGTGGCTTAGTGCCTAGAGCCAAGCGCGTCATAGCATTAAATGTATTTATGACAACGACAAAAATGTTTGATGTAATATTTTTTTGTGGTTTTCTCATTAATTGACCACAATCGCCATTGACGCTAGGTCAACAATGTTTAAATCTATACTACTCCTGTAATCTCTGTACTAACACCGCCTCAATGGCCCCAGCTACCAGTGCGCATGTTTATATCGAATATTCCAAATTATTTTCAATTAAATTTGTTAACATCTCGTCATCTCTCGCACTGACCACTGAGCTCCTAATTCTTACTTTGTGACCAACGCTTTGTATGAGATTGTTATTTTTTATACGAATTGGATCGAAAAATATTATATTTTTGAGTGTTGTACACGAATTGTGATGTTGGTGAGGGTACAACCTGTAGCGAGCACGTAGCCGGGTGTTGATAGCTGTACGTAATATATTTTTTGACAGATGACAGATTAAAGAGAATCAATTATATGGACTGTTTTTTTGTACCCATGCCTATTTTTTCTATACAGGAAACTTGCTATACTAGCAAAAGGTGACGAATGCATTTCGGCTGACTATCTATCTGATCTTCTATATAAGACCCGGATAGACTTGAAAAGTCAACCGACGAATTCTTCTAAGTTATGGCTTCACAAAGGACAATGGCGAAATAATTGTTAATACAACATTTGAGCGTCTGCCATATAGACGTAAATAAAATATTTTTAATCTTTTTTTAATGATAAATATAACAGTTATCCGAGTCTAGAACATTGTACAGGATTAAAGTAAAACGTTGCGATCACATTAAAGGAATACAGATCATTAGCAATTAAACAAAAATCCTGAAAGATTAGAGGATAGGATCAGGAAATAATAAAACAATGCATAAATAATGAGAGATTTATATTTTATATGTTATAACGAGAGTACAAATCAAAAGAAACAATTATGGACTAGGATATTCGAGTTAACGATGCAAGGCTTCACTTACGTTACTTATTACTTCGCCACAACCGCGAACTACTTAAAATACATATTTGGTACTTCAGATCTCACTCGTCAGCTGGCCCGCCACGAGATGGCGCCAGGCGCAGGTCCGCGCCTAATCACAAATAACTTAGAACTACTTTGTACATCTCAACGTACGTAAATGCATAAAACAATATCTAATCAATAATCAATAAGTTTACTAATTTCAAAACTTATTATATCCAACATTTGAAAGACGTAAACTAAATAATAATAATAAAAAAAAATACTAAATGCTATTTCAATAGTAGCAAAATAAAATATAACAAAAGCTTTTTAGAACAAGTTAATTAAAAATAATTTTTTACAATATCTAATATATATTTATATCTCTGGCTAAGATTCAAAATTAAGAGCTTAAAAATAACTTACTACCTAAATGTGATTACTTGTGTAATGGAAGTGTAACTTCGATAAGGTGTTTATATTTATTTACATGCAGGTACTGATCCAGTTGCCGTCTACGGTTGCGCGCTCTATAATAAAAAAATCCATTTATACAGGTAAAATTATGAAATATTTACCGTCTCCTAGACTTGATTAACACAGATTATTTATGTATATACAGTGTGTAACAAAAACCCCGCTGTTCATTTAAGACATGTATACACATAAGTACGTTTATGTATATCACTACTGAAAATCATAGTTCGATATAATCAAATAATCAAGTATTGGCCAATTAACATTTGTAATGGGCTATTTTCCAAATTTCCAAAACTTGTGATCAAGGAACTTATATTATATTTTTTGTTTTTATTTCTGATAAGTATTTATCTCAAATTTTCAAATAAAAGATTAATAATTTATTAAACCCGCGAAAACGCTTATTTAAACAAAATGGCGTCTTGGGACGTATTAGCTTAAAATATTGATTATTTACAAATTATTTCACTACGTAATGTCTTTAAAAATCATATTAATTTAAAGATTACATTCAATAAGCTTTTAGTTATATTACTGGAAAATAGCCCATTACAACATTGATTAATATAGACATAACAAAAAAATTTTTAACATCTCTATAATTTTCGCACAAATTGCTAGGTACTACAACATAGGTGATTGTAACGTGACAAGTTCATGGCCTAAGGGTCAACAACCATCATCAATGGCGAACATGCTGTCCGCCATCGATAAGGCGCTGCATCGGCTCTGGCTTCAAACAATACAGGGGTGCAGAACATTTTATCTTACGATAAACAATAATATTGTAATGAATTAATATTTATTTTATATTTTTAAGTTGAACTAAATAAGATGCATTTTTACAATTGAACATCGATTCTTATTACCTATGCCCCTTGTACGAACAACAGGGTTTTTGTTACATACTGTATATTCACTTCGCAGTCTTTGTGCACTTATATACGCCGTAAACAATACTTACATATGTATATAAGAGATATATAAATAGACTAGTCTATGGCGGTGACACCGTTGTCTATGGTATTCGCCACGTTACTATGAATTACCGTTATTTCGTCCTAGTTTCTTCACACAAAAATACTTTTATAACTTGGAGTAGTTGTTGTTCTTATCTTAGATAAATATTTGGAGTACTATTAGCCAATTTGCGTATTTAAATAATTAATTATTTTAAAGCATTACACATTTTTCAAGTTACAGATTCAAAAAACCTAAACATCAATCCATCGCATTGTAACACCCCATCCCTTAAGGTATTACGTAAGTTTATGGCAGTCTTACATCCACACATCAAAACTAACGGATACATAAAATTGAACTCTTGGAGAACTGTAACACAACACGTAGCTGGGAGTTTGACTCATCAACTACTAATACTAAGTCGAGATCATAACTAAACGATCACAAATATGGAATGTATTTGTTATATTCGTCTCTACTATTTATTACCTGTCTATATCACGCTCTAAGGCTGCACTTCGCGCCATGCGCATGGTCCGAACTCCTCATCGTTTAGGGCCTTCACTACATTAAGAGTCCGCGCGGCGCGTACGTGCGCTCTGCGTGCTTGTATAATAGACTTGTTCGGTCACTAAAGGGAGCGCTCCGAACTAGTTCTTTTTTCTAACTGAACTTGTTCGGACATCTAGTTCTTTTAGTTCTTATAGTTCACTAGTGTTTAAGTAACTACCTGCTCTTTGATGATATGTATTACGCGATCGGTCAATTCGGTCATCTAGTTACACTGGTTTTTAGTATAACTCTGTTTTTATGGTATAGGGGAGCAAACGAGCAGTCAGAGTATAAATAAACAATACTGCGCACAAAATGTAAACTAAAAATCGAAACATAAAAAGCAAATAGCATTCACTAGTACTGATTCAAAATAAACTTACTAAAATACGCATAACTCTCAAAGTACTGTTTTTTGAAATTTATTTTAAATGCAAATTTTGAATTTTGACAGTTGATTATTTCTAGTGATTTTATTACGTTCATTAGAGGAGACAAACTAAATAAATTTAAAAAAACTCGTATGAATATAGTAATAAAGTTCAAAATTATTGATAAGTTCATTCAAAGATCAATTTGATACTATGACATACGTTACGTTCGCTCTAGTGTCATACATCGAAGGAAAGAAAGAGAGCCAGAGAGCCGCGTCCAAGAATGTTTGCGCATCGCGGAGTAGTTGTCTAGTTCAGTGTGTCCTTGAGTCGGGACTCTGATCGCGACTCGCATGACGCGTCGCTTCAACTGACCGAACTAAGAACCGAAGACGAAACGCCGCACGGAACAGTTCGTTCTAGTTCAGTGTCCGGAACTAATTCCTAATAGTTCGTAGTGCGTGAACTACACAAGTCTATTATTTAATGTCAGCCCACAGAGCAGCGCTGCGTGAGGCACACTGGCGCCGGGCATCCGCGCCGTGCGCCCACTTAACGGCCTGGCCACGGACACAGCGGTGCGACTTGCGACGCGGTGAGCGGATCGTCTGTCTCTCTCTCACTCGCGCGTCGAGTATTGCCTCGCCGTTCGCCGCGTCGCAAATCGCACCCGCGCTGTGGCCGTGGCATGGCGCATACATTTTGTATGTCACGTCTTGCCGCTCACCTCGCCGCTCGCCGCGCCGCAAGTCGCAACGCTGTGTCCGTGGCAGAGCGGTTACACAGCGAAGGCCCTTAGTGCTGTAGCCTGTACGGAGCAGCAACCAGACGTTGTTTGTTTGCAGCAGTACGCAAATGCATCCGGACCGTTCGCATAGCACTAAACACATTCTTGAGATGTCTAGCGCGTCCGCATGCGGAGGTTTGCATGGCGGATGATCCTTGCGGCCGCGTACTACTGAACGCAACCATTGATATATACGACACCTCCGGAGAACGGACCGTCCGTATGCACTAAATGCAGCCTAACATAGCTCAGCATCTACATCACACAATAAATGAACACTTCTTAATATTGTCAGTCGTCCTGAACTCTATGATATGGTTACTAGCAATGTAATAATACACGAATTACAGGTTGGAGGCCAACGATGTTTAATTCGTTGTATTCTTAATGAGTAATATTTGAGCATAGTTCTCGCCTCTACCTCTAGCTATATTTAGTTAGATAATTGGAATCTTAAACAAGTAAATAATTTCCATTGTATGGTTTACATGGCCAGCCGTGTAGAAGCATTTAAGGGCCTTCGCTGCGTAAAACGTGCGTACGCGCCGGGCGTCCGCTCCGCGTGTTTGTGTATTTTTTCTCGTACAGCAGCGCTGCGTGAGCAGTCCCATCCGTTTAATGCAGCGAAGGCCTTAAAACTCTCGTGGCAACGACTATCAAATCGTCACATTGAGATGACAACCCTCACGGCCATATTGTCGTATTTTATCTTAATTTGAGGTACTTTGACACTTGTTAAAAGTAAACGTATTAGCACTACCGTTGTAGGTAGAGCAGCGGACCACGGTCGTGGACTGTCCGCTGCTCTACCTAGTAGTCGTCAGACGTGTCAGTGCTGGAAGTTTTTCTGTGTATATCAGTGTTGCAGTATTATCTGGCAGTACAGGAAGCTGTCCACCACTGAAAAAAAACACTAACTTTGAAAAAATAGAAAGAAGTGCTGGTAATCTTTTACGGTCCAAAAGTCAGTCCCTTGTATTGGCGTTTATTAAAGCAGGCGTACATTCACATACCTCTGTGGTGACAGAAGACATTTTCATTTGTGTGCCTTATAAATGTAAAACATAAAAGAGTGAAAATATAAGCTATGGGCATTAATACCTGTCACATCTCAGACCTTTTTAAAATGTTTGCTACAAACGTACGCTCATATAATATTTAAATGGTGATGTGGGGCATTCGTATCGTGTTACTGTTGAACTTATTATCTTGATACAATTTAGAGACCAACTAATAAAAGATTTCTGTAAGAGGTAGTGCCATGCTATCGAAGTAAAGTGGCAGCTGTGCTGTCGCGTTTGAAGCGGTGTCTGAGTTTTCGGTGGCCCATGGAGGGGTAAGGAGATAGGAAGGCAACGCATCTGTATAACCTCTATACAGATGTCTATGGACGTGGGTGGTCATCAAAAGGCTGCTCGTTTGCCCCCTGTTCAATAAAAAAATACTTACAGTACTGAGCTATACTGACGCCCAGCTCCACCACCCGCAGCTTGCCATCGCTCTTCAGCACCGCCTCACTTATGAAGATGTAGAGGACCCTGCTGGTCTCGAACAGAGAGCTCAGAAGCAGCCAAATTGTTATGTTTTTGTCCACATTTTGGACGGCATTCCTCATTATCACCACGAAGCTGTTGACGAACTCAATAATACCAGTGACTACCACCATGACGCAGATGAAATAATGTGTGCCTGAGAAAAAGAAGTGTCACTGTAGATTTAAGGCATCCCACATGTCAACTCGGAAAAGGATCATTACAGTATCGCCTTTCGCCTCGCCGTCAACCAGGCGTCCACCTTACGTATGAAAGTAACATAAGCGTATCAGTACGTTACGTACATCAACCCGGCTACCGGTAGTATCGGGCACGGACGAACAAACGTGAGTTCGGGTAGGCGAGCCGTAAGCGCGTTGACCGCGGTTCGGAGTCTGTCCCGCCGCGAGGCGATTACGTTACGTTTCCGATTATTGTGCGTAGCCGTATGGACTTTCATACAAAGAATTCGGAGCGGCTTGAGGTGATACGGTGCCGATCCCATTGCTAAAAATGAGCTTTAAATAATTTTGTATTAAAGTAATACTATGGTAGTATACATACATAGATCTTTATGATCCAAGTGTCTTTGATAGTATGAGTCGGGATAGGCCAGACGAATCAGGGCCAGCACTGTTGCAGTTACAGATGAAATCTGAAATTCATAAAAAAAATACTGAAATGAAAATGCATTCCTCTATAATGAATTTGGCAACATAAAAACAAATATAACAGAAACCTCACAACAAAACTACATGCAATCGGTAGAATTCTTCAACTTAAAACAAGTGGTTTTAAATGAACCTACAAAACATCTGCACAAAAATTGGAACTTTGAGGATAGATTTTAGTTGTAGTAATTTTGATTATCATTGCTTTGTATATTTCGGCTTCATGTCTAATGAGATGACATTTTCTGAAATGTGTAATTGATTGCTGTAAAATTGCTGTAATGTTTTTGTTTAAGCTAGCAAAGACTCCAAATTGACTAAATAAAATGGTTTCATTAAATGCCTCTCGCTTTTATCAACCTCGTATAAAATATTTATTATTTGTTGATTATTGAATAAGCAAGCCAGCACAGTGGGTACCCACACAAACTTTGCCCGATTAGTTCAGTGGGAGTGAAGGGCAGCAGAGCTCCTTTTTTGACGATAATTACCTGTTTTAGGCAATAACTGGATTCGAAAAAATTCTGTGGGTTTAAGGTGTCAGCGTCGTATAAGTTAAGTCTCTCCCCCCTTCCTCCACCCTCAGAAAGACGAATTTAGTGCAGAGGTATTCTTATGAAGTAGTAGTCATCAGCACATTAGAATAGATAAGCATATTAATTTGATACACAATAAGTGTCAGTCAGGGATAGAACAAACATTACGAGATAAGTTTGTTTGGATTTGAAGATGTCCGACGGTTTGTGACGATTCAATCAACAATTTAAAGAAAAAGTTAAACATTTAATTTAGTTACAAGGCATATTCTCGAAAGAAGCGATTTAAAGTTTTAGGCACTTTTTTAAGTAAATTTTTATATAAATATTTTAATGTGAAGACTTGAATTATATCAAAAAATAATTTATGGTGTTTTTTTTTTGTAAATTAAACTTACCGCAAAAACTGCAGCTACAACACGCACGTACACTTTAAGATCTAATAAAGGCATTGACTTAGATTGCGTAGACATGGAATAAAGTATATTATAATAATAACACAAGTGTTCTTCCCATTAATTAATAGCTCCTGGCTGTAGGCATTAGGCAACTATTGTTAAACCATTTCACCACACTACTTGTAATATGAGGCCCCAAATCAATAGTAATATCCTTATTCGCTTTGTGTTTAGAATTTACGCGCTCGTTATTTGCTATTTAGATAATTTGGCTAATGTAAATCTATACCTATTACAGATAATAAAAAGTAAACAATAAACCACAACAATATACAATTTGATTAAACGTCAATATGTCAGTGTCATTAAAGTCATATACACTTTTTTTTACAGTGAAGTAATTGCAGTATTTTTTGCCAACGGCAAGTTTTACTTTTATGTCATATGATCTGGTATGTAGTTTTTAATTCCTTTAATAATTTCATCGTTTATTTCTTTTATAATACATTAAATCAATTAAGATAGTGATGAATATTTAAAGATTCACCCAAAATAATAGTTCCTGTCATTACAATCGACGCCGAAAGATGGCGCTGTATAAGCAGCATCTATAGGAAGACGATATAAAATACCTACCTAGTGTCGCATGTCGCTTGAACTACTAACATTTTTTAAAATAAAATATAGGGCAAACAAGTAGTCGGAGCGTCGTGATAACTACCGACGCTCATAAAAATAAGGTTACATATCCGTAGCCCGCATCGTCCTTCCAGTTCATCGTATTGCTTGTACAACGCCATCAATAGATGGCGATGAAAGTATTAAACTTGCAAGAGTTAATAATATTTTGTGGGAATAATATTAAATTGTGTTACGGTAATTAATTGGGTAATTAATATTTGGTTAGTTTGACAATGTAAGTTTCTCATCGGACCTTTATTTACTTTTATATTGGCATGCTAAATAAATATTCAGACCTCTTTACTCGTCATACTTTTAAGAATTATGTGTCAATGAATTTATATAATTTGTTAAAGCTCTGAAGACTGGAACAATAGAGAATCAGCAAATACCAAATAAAAAGGTTTTCGAATAACCGGAAAACACCTACATAAAATTATTTATATACAGAATGGCCCAGTTACAGTGGTCCAAACATTTGTTACAGCTAGAGCACATCATTAGTGATCATTTAAATCATACTTTAGTTAAGCGAAAACTTATGGTTTAGAAATTATGATTTTTTTTTAAATAATTCGAAATTTCAATATCTTTTACACAAAACCACTACGTTACGAAAACTACTAGTGTTAATAATTAGACTGATTTTTTTATTCCAACTGTATCTGTAGTTTATTGTAACTTCTCGGTTATAGACTGATTTTCGAAAAAATCCTATGAAAATAAATGTACCGCCAAGGCATTGCTGTGACTGCTGAAAAGAACTTTGTCATACGGTTACTCTTTACACCAAATAGATATCATAATTGGAATTAAAAATAAAAAAGGTATAAGTTCCTTGATCACTGGTAAATATCCTGGAGACTGGAGTGGTTTTTGAAGACTTGGAAAATAGCCCATTCGCATGTCATGTGTAGGTGGAGGTGGACACCACACCGGAGGAGACTAAAATATCTAGTTTCTAAAATATATTACCTACTACACTAAAAGAGTATCGTGCCTTCTTAGTGATTGCTTGTTGTTGTTGTTTAAATGGTATTTATTAAATAAGTGGTAAAAAATGATTAAAAGGCCTTATATTTCTTACAAAACCAGTATGTTACTACTAGCTGCCAAATTTCATAAAAATCGGTTCAGCTGCTTTTGCGGGAAGGAACAAACAAACTGTAGTATAGAGGAAACGCAGAGGTTTCATTTGATATGAGTATAGAGTTTCCTCTATACTACAAAACACAAACTTTCACATTTATAATATTAGTAGGATAATATAAGCGTTACGTTTTGGTCACCGGTCATGCTGCAAACTAGCGGCCTTAATTGTTATGCAGATGACAGCACCGGAGATGCTATAAATACTGGCCGCTCCAATATCTCCCGGGAATATGTCACCGAGTATCGGAACAAACTTCTGTCTGAAGTCGAGGCTTTATTGTCCAAAGCCTCGGAATGGGGCCGACTAAATTTAGTCCGCTTTAACCCCCAGAAGACACAAGTTTGCGCGTTTACCGCAAAAAAGTCACCCTTTGTCGCATCTCCTCGCTTTGAAAACACTCTCCTGAAGGCCACTGCTAGCATCGGAATACTAGGAGTCAACATATCGAGCAACGTTCAGTTCCGCGGTCATTTGGAATCAAAGGCTAAACTTGCAACAGCCCACCGACTGCAACTCTACATGGCGCAGATCCGCCCGCATATGGAGTACTGCTCCCACCTTTGGGCAGGGGCCCCGAAATATCAGCTAGATCCATTTGACCGTATTCAACGTAGAGCGACTCGAATCGTTGATGACCCTGTTATTTCCGGGCAGCTCGATCCTTTGGCCCTACGGAGAGATGTCGGTTCCCTCTGCATCTTTTACCGAATTTTCAATGGGGAGTGTTCCGAGGAATTGTTCGGCTTAATACCAGCAGCTGAGTTCCATCATAGGACATCGCGACAGAAGTCAAAGTTCCATGCCCACCATCTCGATATTCCTAAATGTAGTACTGAGCGGTATAAACGCCATTTTTTACCGCGTACAACAGTACTATGGAACCAGCTGCCTTCCTCGGTATTTCCGATCCGATACGACTTAGGGATCTTCAAGAAAAGAGCATTCCTCTTCCTTAAAGGCCGGCAACGCGTCTGCAAGACACCTCGTTTTGCGGATGTCTATGGGCGGCGGTAGTCACTAAACACCTGCTCGTTTGCCTCCTATACCATAAAAAAAAAACCGGTCAAATTTTAAAATAAGGAAAAGGCCGGTGATTAAAAAGTAACCCTACCCTGTATAGGTTATCACGTAAGTAACAGATCAATGGGATGTCTCCGATAGGCTTATTAGTTATAATAACAATAGGATTATGTAAAAATCATAACTTTAAATCTATCTGGCCTAGATATTTTTATTCGTCTAGTTATTGTAGATATTAAGTAATAGCCTCCTCTATCGCTGACACCCGTTGATTCGCTACTTACGGGACAATCTGTGTATTATGTACCGAATTACGGAAAGGCAGTGCACTCTGCACTTGTGTCTGCGCGACCACTTGTGTCTGCGCGACCACTTGTGTCTGCGCGACCACTTGTGTCTGCGCGACCACTTGTGTCTGCGCGACCACTTGTGTCTGCGCGACCACTTGTGTCTGCGCGACCACTTTTGTCTGCACGACCGCTTGTGTCTAGCTCAGTCAATTAGGTAGTATAGTCTGAGATGACCACAGTAGACGGCAGAAACGAATGTATTATTAAGTACAAACAAGTAGGTATTAGATACTCTAACAATACTTACTTAAAATTTTACACTTATAATTAACTAGCATACGCCCGCGGCTTCGCCCGCGTGATTTTCGGACTTCAAAAATTATTAAAAATTTTAACTTATTATGTTATTCTGACATGAAAGCTATATTACTGTAAAGTTTCATGAAAATCCGTTCAGTAGTTTTTGTGTGAAAGAGTAACAAACATTCTTACAAACTTTCGCCTTTATAATATTAGTAGGATTGAATTATGAAATGAATTTATTTTGTAAATGTCTTAATGAAAATTAATTATTTCAATATTAAGCCGTATGCAAATCATGTGCCTCAATGCGACAGGCGTGACCAACATTCAAATGTGTTTAATTGTCACGAGAGATCCGAGGCGGGAACTGAGTTGTGGCTGCTGTGTGCTGACAGCCGAGACAAATCGTTACGAATTCAAATTTAATTGCATTCATTGGGATATAAAAAAACCTGAAAATATTCACCGCAGACCGCTCACTGTCAATATAAACTTAATTCTAGACTAGTATTTCTATCGAGAATTTATGTTTTAGTATTGTAGTTAGGACTTAGGAGTGACAATTTCCTTATTTTTTAATTCTTTAGTGGACATTATTATCTGTAGGTATATCATATATCATATTTCCGTTAAAATGCGCTATTCATAAATTGACTTCCTAAAACGCGTATTATATACGTCGTCATTAGGAGGGAGAATAAAAAGCCTAGAGGACCATCATGTTACATTCCACATAATAACCCTATTCATTAGTCACCTGATATTTAGTTATCTATTGTTCAACGTTCTACTCGTATGGAGTCGCGGACAGAAGCCAGTGCATAAATACATATATTACAGGAACATGATGGCGATGATCCGACGACGTTCGCGAACATTAATGGTTTATTGTTATTGTATTGATATAACAATATTATATCAGGCTGGCGAACTGTCGCAGCGCGCAGAGCCGCCGCTGGACACTGCGATATACACTCACTAACCACTCTTGATACTCGATTTACCTATAAATTTGATTTCTTTTTAACTAGGGGTCACAAGTATTTGGAGGCGATGAATGGAATATGACTTGGAGGCTTACAACCCGCTAGAAACGCTACAGAACAGCCGTCACGCCGGTATAGTAACTTAGTAAGCATTGCGACCAGATATCATAAAGGAATTAGATGTTAAATATGTTGCAGCTGTTTGTTGGTTACTAAACAAACAAGTTTAATTTATTAGACAACTCACTAAAATCATTGTTATTTATTTAAAAATAACCATACATATTCGGGCATAACAATATTAGCTCCCAAGCGGTGGGTAACTCAGGATAAAAACATATAATGTATTTGAAAATAATTTTGTGTTTTTTATGAGATTCACGGAGCCGTTGTCGAGATAATGGCTTTTATGCAAATTGTTACATCGAGATTTTACTTCACAGCTATTTTCTTTTGAAGCAAAGTTTGTTATCTTATTTTTAGAATATAACGTTTCTACAATATATTACGACAATATATTTGTATAATATGTCTACAACATAAAATTATGCAGATATTCAAGAAGTAGACCAGTGTTCCACTGGATAGTTGAGGAAATAATCAGTAACTTTAAACTAATGTCGTATAGTTCTTATCTTAGTCTTAACTCTTAGTATAAGTGGCATAAGTGGTGGTGGTATCTATGGTTTTAACGGTCCTGCGAGTTTCTACACATGATTTTTTAATGCAAAAGTTTATGTCACTCACATATTCTAAATGAAATGCACTTAAAAAATCATATTATTCGATGCGAATTTCATTATAGATCAAGTCTCTTTTTGTTGAGCCGGAACTGCTCTGTTGGTACCTATATAGTTATATTATACTCTAAGGACACTTTTTTTTTTATGGTATAGGAGGGCAAACGAGCAGTCGGAGCCATTTTCATGGCTACCGACGCCCACAAACATACGCATAGAGGCTATACAGATGCGCTGCCCTCCTTTCTCCTCCCACCTCCATGGGCCACCGGCTACTTACACACCGCACTTACACACTTACTTTCACCCTGAAAACATTGGATCATTCCATTGATAATAATTCAAATATACCAATGGTAACGCGAGATCAGCATCTATGGAAGATTTAAGGATCAGTTCGATCTATCTTATAAAATTAATAATTATAGTCTACTATTGTTGTTAGTATTCTATCAATGTTTTTATATGACATATCTGCTTCGCTAAGAGACATATTATATTAGCACACAGTGATTAGGGTATCTAATATAATAATAATTTAGATTCGCAACATTGGCAATATGAAATTCAATGACATAAGATATCTAATATTATTAATAATTTTAAATAAACACATTTATTATTTTTCGAACAAGGCGAGCAAACAGGAAATGCAACGAGAATAGTTGAAAATAATCAAAAACAAGTATCAAAACATGTTACTCCTCGCGAGGTGCAATGTTATTGTTACATAATTGTGCAACAGGCAAGAGCGCACGAGCCATTTGACCAGACCGCTTTATTGGCCTGCGGTCGGCAGGGGCGCCGGCCACCATAGACAAGCTCCCGCCATTTTACTAATTGTCACTGACCACTGCGAGTGGACATACAAACATTATTCTTGGACACGCAAACCATCTAGTAATTTAATTAAAAAACAATTTCTGCTTCTAAAAGTATGCGCGAAACACGCTCGCCAGTAAGATAATAAAGGAATGAAACGAATTTTGCTAAAAGAGTAAACAAGCAGTTATTTATATCTCTACTACTTATTATCTCTCGGGGCACCTGCTAATGGTTTTATTTTTTTGCGTAATCAGATTGATTTTTGACAATTTTAGGTAAATTGTCAAAGCAATCTGATTGCGCAATAGCCAGAGAAAATGTTATACATACTGGTCTTATTTACCTATTTGTTGTTGTAGTAGAAGGGAGCGAATGAGCAGTCGGAGCCTCTTGATGACTACCGACGCTCGCAAACATCTTCCTACTGTTATACACTCTTTGTAATTCTTGTGAGCGAGAGGTACTTTCCGTTTGTGCCGGCCCAAGTCCAATGCAATGCTACATGGCACTATCTCTTACTAAAAAAATACATAAAACAGCATTTTCTAACCAAAAATAAGAAATATTATCTGATACATGGATTTCAATATGTTCCTCAGATTAGCGGTAGCCATCTAAAAATATTCTATCAAAATTATTTATTTTTATTGTACTACGCCCCTACCCCGCAACTACTGGCCCACTAACAGAATTTACGATGATAAACATTGATCAATAAAATACAAATAATCATAAATGTATCCATAAACATACCAGATGTAACCAAACAATAAATCAACACAAAATCGAATATGGAACAATCGCAAGAAATTTACAACTGGCAACACTTGATAAATTTATAATTGGAACGCAATCGGGTTAATTCGATTATTCGGAATTCGAATTGCGCGGGAAATGAATGGACATTGATTGCAGTGTAACTTCGCCGCATCTCCCCTAATTTAAAATTATTACCACATACGAGCTCTATTGGATACTGTAGGTAGGTTCTTAATTAAATTATGTCATTGAATATAAATTTCTGACAATTATCTACTTAAAATTACATAGTTCAGTAATTTTGATTACATATAAGATGCTGTGTTATCATTAGAATAGGTTTATGTGCAATGGACCGAATTGGATAAACAAGACAATAACTTTTTTAATTACGAGTTCTAACGTACAAACTTTCGTCTATTAATTATAACATTATGCCGCCAATACACGTTGGCCGAGTGGTCACCAGTGCCAGCGTCGACGAGTGGTCACCAGGCGAGTGCTACCGTCCACACGTTGGGCGAGTGCGCTCGGCCAGTGTAGGGCCCACACGTCACCCACAAATTTCAAAAAGCGGTGTAAGTTTACAACACTATAACTTCGGTAATCTTGGCCCGATTTCGATGAAACAAAAACGATTATTATTTCCACGAGTATGCGCACTACTATTATAGTATTATTTTGATGTGGTAGTATGACAAATTAACTATGAAAATGGCAAAAAAATACGTTTGTTGTCTGGGAGCCCCCCTAAATATTTACTTATTCTATTTTTTAGTATTTGTTGTTATAGTTGCAACAATAATATATAATTTGTGAAAATTTTGTCTTTCTATCAAGGTTTATAAGATACAGCCCGGTGACGTGGCCATTTGATTCAAAATAGGTTAACTACAAATTATCGACTTATCCTAAAAAATGTGTAGAATGTAGATTATGTATTTTCTTATCTTTATGGTATTGATGCTTAGGGTTCCAGATAAGTGGTTCCATTTGATATAAATCTAAAAATTTATACACGTCCTCGAAGTGAGGCGAGTGGTCACAAGTGATGGCCAGACAAGACAAATTGAGCGTCCACACGTTGGCGCTGGTGACCACTCGTCGACGCTCGGCCAACGTGTATTGGGGGCTTTAGAGTTTAAAAAACGTTAAACGAAAGTGAAAACAATTAAATTTTATCATTTTTAGATACAAATTATTGACAAAAAGTTATTAAGTACCTATAGATAGTTTTACAAATAGCGCTTTAAGTCGAAAAAATTAACATAATATTTAGAGGTACGTAAATTTCGCAAATAAAAAATCGTGATTTCGCATTAAAAAAAACTCAAAATAGAAAATTTCGCATTTATTTCGCAAAAAAAAAAATACAGTGTTAAAAATTCAATTAAAGGCTAGAATTGTTGTAATTTCTACATTTTCATCTTTCATTGTTTGCCTGCGATCAGTTACGACAATGTTGTACATACTAAATTACCTCTCGGCATCAACACTATTGACAGGGCAATTGAGACATTGAACAGCTGCTTTTGCAAATCCAGGGTAGCAAGGTTTTATGCAACTAAAACTCGCATTACATCCACAGGAGTTTCTTGACCGACCAATATACGTAATAATTGTTAGCGCAGAACGTAAAAAGGTGCGAAAGTATTTAATTTTCAAATTTCGCTTTTATCGCAAATAAAATGCAGATTTAGCTTTTATAGCATCTATTTCGTAAAAACGAAATTTACGTACCCCTAAGAATATTATGTATATTTAAATTTTTATAGTACCTACCATAGATTATACACTTATACTGGTACCTACCTACTTAAGTTTAAGGTTGTTAAGTAATCTTCCGATAACTACCGACGCCCACAGACATCTGAAAAATTGTTAATCAGATGTGTTGAGGTCCCTTCCTCCCCCATCGAGTCATCAGAAATTCACAACACTGTGCACTGAGGCGGAATTATGCGGTCCAGGGAACAGGGGTACCTCGCCGGTCTTGTAGGCCTAAATCGGCTACAATGCAGGTGACTCTTACTAAACTGAGCAGAGTTCGAACAAGATGAGATATGAAAGGGGTACTTGATGACACTATAGCTCTTCCTGCGGGATCGCCTGTCCGATCGTATGATCGATTGTCAACGACTGTCAGCTCGATCGTAATTCGATTTGCTTCAATCAATCAACAATTTAAAATTGTATTATTTTGATACTTCGCGAACCTATGTGAACGAGTGTGCACATAAGTTCAGCTAGGGAGTGGGATTATTCATTTTGGGTTCCGCACCCAAATGACAACGAGACCGTATTACTAAGACTCCACAATCCGCCTGTCACCAGGCTGTACCTTATCAATCGTGATTGCTGTAGATAGTTGAAACTTAACCTATAAAATTGCTTATAATATTTTGTATGACAGAAAGTAAGTTAAACATTTATAAAGGTTTTTTTCAGTGATATAATCAGTTTTAGTTCTTGTTCCTCATCTATTTAAATTGAAGTTCTTTACCGACCTCGGTTCACCAGATACAAGTCACAACCTAGTGCAGACGGACAGGCGGACAGCGGAGTCTTAGCTATAGGATGGGACGGGTACGGAACCGTAACAATCATAATTCTAAGTCAACGCTATCAAAACATACAGCCGTTTACATAAACGGTATAAATAATAACATTGTACACACTTTATTGTATGAGAACCATTACTCACTTTACTCACGAGGTACTTCCCGCTGACAAGAAGTAAAAACTTATAGTTAGTAGTATAGATAGCAAAATAAAGAAATAAATCCGAAAATAGGTAAATTATAAATATGTCACTGAAAAAACCCTTACTAACTTACACGTGTAGTTGGTTTTATACAAAATGTATGCAGGCGTCCGCAAAATAAGTTTGTCAAGTAATACATATTTTTAAAATCGTATTTCCTGTTGATACGGAACCCTCCGTGAGCGAGTCCGACTAGCGCTTGAAAGGTTTATTAGTATTTCAAAACATTAGGATCCATTTATTATTAAATGTAAAATAAATTTCAGAAGAAGTGATTTGTTCTTAAAACATAAAAAGTTTAAGGTCCCACCGAGATTTGAACTCGGATCGCTGGATTCAGAGTCCAGAGTGCTAACCATTACACCATGGGACCGTGACAACAGATAATGAAATGTTTAATTACTTATTATATTTTACGAATGAAAAACATCGGATGATCATAATTATTTTTATACTCTCAGCATAGTTTAAATAAAACCTACTGCACGCCTTCGTGAGCAGATCTGGATCGGGACTGGAAAAGTTTTATAAAAAAATAAAAATTAATTTATTTCAGGCATTATTATAAGCCTTTCCATATAATTTAGATGAAAAGTTAAACGTCGCGTTGTACGCACTACGTCGTCGCAGTAGACAATTAATATTTTTTAGAAAAAATCATAGATTCTCATGGAAAATTCTAAGTATGTGGTACCCGTCATTGACAATTAAAAAATAATAAATAATTTCATGATTATGTACAAAATACAATTAGTAATGCTTTACACAATTACAAATAGCTTTAGCGGTATTATCATTATTAAACATAAGATATATCTACTAAATACAGTTGACGGAGGGGAGGGTAGTAAAAGCTTTAGACAATAAAAAAGAAAATGTAAAATCTATATTCAGTTAAATCGTATATGCTCTATGGTTTATTTGAAAATGGCGGGAGCACGCGCGCGGCACGCGTACGTCGCGCGCCA
>LUGF01044741.1:120382-136320 GCA_001625245.1 Calycopis cecrops
ATGCCCGTCTGCCAAGTGCCAAGAAAACCAACAGGGTAGATAGGTGATCTTAAAAAACAGTTCTACTAATATTATAAATGCGAAAGTTTGTATGTTTGTTTGTTACTCCTTCATGCTAAAACTGCTGAACCGATTTTCATGAAATTTGCCACATACATAGAGAGTGACTTGGATTAACACATAGAAATTTTTATTGCGAAAAAATGTCCTATGGTATGCCATGGGATGATTTTCTTTTTTAAGCGGGCGAAACCGCGGGGCGCAGCTAGTACAAAACATATTTATCACAAAAGTATCTTTACAGTCATTTATAATATGTAGAATAACATTTTTATGTTATTCCAGAACAATAAGAAATATGCTCCCAGGAATACTGAATGATTTCCTTGGAATACACACTTTGACACGGAAGCAGTTGCGGGGTACAAGATATATTTACATAGACAATACTAATTTTATACAAAATTTATCAATAAATTAAGAAAACAAGCTAAACAAGCTATAACTAATGATTCCCTTTGTTAACCCAACATAAATCCTTTCTTTCCCTTAATTATCTTTCAGACCTTTTCATCCTACTACTAATTGACATTTTTAAATGTTTGTATGTGATTATTATTATTTCACTTAAAACAACTAAAATACTGAGCTAAAAATAAAAGTATAAATTACAATTTATCTCAAGAAGAATCCATTACGATAGTTTTCACGGGTGAAACCGCGGGACACAGCTAATAATTCCATAAATAAATTACATGAGCGGCATATTTTTTGTTATCCAATAAAAAAAGCTTTGATCTCTTGTTTAATCTTAAAATAATTAAAGAAAACAAGAATATACTAATAATAATAATAAAGAGCTTACGAACTTGTAGCCGCAGGTCCCCTCGTGTCCGGACACTGGTCTAGTCGGTGTCCGGACACTGGCGCGGCGTGTCTGTTCCAGACACCGTGTACACACGAGCACTGATTGTGGTAATGGATTGCTGCTGCCGGCCACGCAACTGCAACCCGTAAGTGTATTGAGTTCTTGTAACAAAGAGGATTGACTTTCAATAATATTGGCATTAGAGTATGTTTAGGAAAATTTTGCGACGCGGTCGAGTCGCACATCGAATATCGATTGTTTGCTAACTAATCCTTTTTTATGGAAAAGATAAAAGCTTTTATTGACGGCTACGGTACAAATTGAGTTCCGAAAATAGGCAAAAAAATATAATGTCTTCTTAAAAGAACAAAGATATTATGTTGTTGTTGTTTTTGAGTAACGAAAAATTTCAATTACCGTTCAATTACCGCTTTTTAGATTTGTGGCGTAAGTGTAGGTATAATATATCAATAGTTTCTAGCTTTATTTTTATTACATAATCTTTTGATTCGCCTATGTTCTAGGGCATCCGGCTACTATGAGTACTATGTTCGTCGGCTACTAGACTTTTAAGTACTAGCTTCCGTCGTTTTCGGTGGTTCGTGGTTTTCGGACATCAAAAATGGAGTTATTATACATATAAATCTTGCTCTTGAATCACTCTATCTATTAAAAAAAAACCCATAAAAATCTGTTGCGTAATTTTAAAGATCTAAGCATACAGACACACAGACGACGGGATGCGACTTTGCTTTATACTATATTGTAGTGATTTCTTAATGCCAAATATGACAAAACACAAATTAAATTTTAAAATTTGAATTCCTCTACCCCGTGGAGGAGTTTCGACTTTAAAATTTAATTTGGCGTGTCATCTGTAACACTCAACTGGTGTTTATTCCTTATGTTGGTTTTTAAGGAGTTTATATTTTTTTATTGATAGTATATTAATTTTTGCGTTCGTTGTGGCCGGGCCAACATTTATATGGAGGGATCCCGTCAAAAACGTGAAAAGGACATGACATGTGAGGTAAGAATTTTTATAAGATAGCAGATTATATTATGTGAGACAACATCTTGGGAAAAGTACCTACCCTCTTTCCAGGCTGATTTTGTAGACCATTGTAATTGGATTGTATATCTTAAATTATATTTGTATTTTTATATTGATAGATACTTCCTCCTGAGGCCCGCTGAGTTTGTTTCGCGCGTTCTACTCACGACAGGGCTAGGGTTGCATCGGTGGTGGTAATAATTGTTGACATTCAAAAAGTATTTGTACAATTCGATTTTGTATAAAAACATGACCTGACCCTTAGCCCCTGTATTCCAAAGGAGTACGCCACCAATTTGTCCCATCGCAGAGGCACGCAAGGCCCCCATCCTCCCCTACACCACGACAAGGTAGCATCTTTGGGGGACAGAAACTATCCTTTTTTTTTTTTTGTTTTCGCAGGGGAATGCATTTACGCACGATACTCGGGAGCCTGGGTGGCTCTGAAACCGGGCCTGTGTCGGGCTCGGCGTTTGGTACACCCCTACCGACTAAACCCCTGCGGGTGCCTTCAGCCGCTATGATTGGAGGGCCCCGGATCTAAAAGCAACAGGGCGCCTCCAGCGACAGGTGCCTCGGTGAGAAGGCCAGACTCTTCCTCCTTAAGGACTGTCCGGCTGCCTTTGAACAGTCCCTTACTCCACGATGGAACCTTGCAATGGGGTCAGGTTTCCATGCTAACCCCTGGTCCCAATGCTCCAACGGAGCACACCACGCCAGTCGTCCGAATCCACGCCGCCATCTGCTGATTCAGAGGGACAGGTTGAGGACTTCCGGCACTGGCTGGTTCGATCCGCGAGGCGGCGGACCAACCATCAAACGGCCGCAGAGGACAGGGAGGACGGCAACGACACACCGCATCTCCTCTTCCTCAGCGGCCCCACCTCCAACGCAACTGACGGTGCTCCTCCCGCGACCCCTCTCCATGGACGCATCCAGAGCGGGCCTCGGCAAAGCCCACCCGATACGTCCGCACCCGGGATCCCTCTTGGTTCACCGTGGTTGTCCAAGCCACGGCTACTAAGCCCCCTCACCGCGACAAGGTGGAGATCCATCGAGGGGGAACAGAAATTATCCTGACATAACCCTATGTATGTATTTTTGCGTGAAAGATTAAGAAACTATTACTTTAAATAACTATTAAAATAAAATCGGGCACAGTGGAGAATAAATCTAAAATCACAAATATTATTAAAATTGCACGCCTCGCAATCTCATTCTCCCACGCTTTAAATATTATATAGCGCGGGAGAACGAAATAACCGGCAAACTAAATATTAACAAAAATAAAAGAAAGTAAATGTCAGCCATTTTTTACGGAATTCGCGGCGGCGGCGGCGGCGGCTGACACGCCGACTTACGTATTTCTGACATGATCCCAAATGTGCGCTTATTGGAATATATTCTGTGATGTTTTATCTTTTCACACCATACCAGCTGGTGGAAGGAATATGGCAAAGTTGTTTTTTTATGATCAGTGTCTTAAATCAATCAAATGTTCAATAAACAGGAATAAATCTATCTTTAATAAGAGGTAGTGCCACACTGCATGCTTGCAGCCAAACTTGGCCGGCACGACCCGGGAGGTACCTCTCTCTTACACGAGAACTGCGTAAGGTGACAGCAGTCTGTCGCGTTTCATGCGGTGTGTATGTATCCGGTAGTTCATGGAGGTGGGAGGAGAAAGGAGAGCGGCGCATCTGTATGTTCTCTATGAGGATGTCTATAGGCGTCGGTAGTCATGAAAATGGCTATGATTTCTCGTTTGCCCCCTGTACCATAAGAAATATAAAAAAATTGTATCCTAAGTGATATTTCGAACCAATGACACATCTCAATAAAGTGGCTGATACATCGCTTTAGAAGTTTTGACGTGATAGAAAAAACGCCAAAACGTGTTATCAAATAACATAATGAATCATGTATCGACTCTGTCATGTAACTTTCTTTTGTCTTTTTTTTGTGTTCATGCAGTGTGTGTCCACAAATAAAGATTTATTTATTTATCTACCTTGACACGTTTATCATACTTCTGCTAAAACGTGAATAATGAAAAATTAACAGAGATTAACAAAAGATGTGCAAAAAAGGAAAATATTATGTAAAATGTATTAATTTAATAACACACAAATAGACCATTGTGAAGTGATTAGTTGCAAGTGGCTATTGAAGTAAAACTTATACACGCGCGCTCGACTTGGGGAGTAAGCTGGCGAGAACATTGCAAAAATTACACATAATATTATGGCGAGGCCAGTGGAAGTTGTCATTCAAATTCAAAATTCAAATTCCATTTAAGTGAAACTTTTTATATTTAAAAAATAAATATCACATGACATGTTTTGTCGTTGTAATTACGGTAATGAAAATCAATAGTTTAGTTTTACTTCTGTTGTGTGGTCTAAAGCACACACTTTTTTCTGAAGTGAACTAAGAATAAACGTATTTAGGTGACACGTGCAGCTCCTCAGGAGCCAGTACTCCCGCGCACGTGGAGGCTAGTTGAAACTGACATTATTCAAATATAAACATGTGAAGATTTACTTGTTTCCATTATTTATATCTTATCATTATGATCTATATTTTTTGTGCCACAAAACAACACGTACTTCGTATTGTTTATACGTACTGCGTATTGTTGTTTAGTTACACGGTCTTTAGTTGAGTTATAGCTGTTTGTGTAAATAATAATACTAACAGAGAACCTACCCGAAGTTACGTAGTAACTATTTATTACTCTGTGCACGAAGTTAGTACATGTAGTATATTATGTGTTACATACATCCCATGCGCCCATAGATATCTGCATAGAGGCTATACAAATGCTCTACCCTCCTTTCTTTTCCCACCTCCATGGGCCACCAGCTACTTACACAACGAACGAAACGCGACATCACAGCTGTCACTTTACACCGGTCTCGTGTAAGCGAGAAGTGCCTCCCCGGTCGTGTCGACACAATTCAGCTGTATGCAAGCATGTAATGCACTACCTCTAACGTAAATATATTTTAATATCAATCAATCAACTTACAGAATGATCGTTTGAAAGTCCTCTCTCGTGAAGCCGAGGTGACTTATCATTATCACATTTGTTTGTTACACAAGAACATTATTCATGACTAGTTGTGCCACGCGACTGGCACCGCGTTAAATCTGCTCCGAAACCATTATTACATTCGGCATACAAAGTTAACTATATTTTCTATTAATTTGAGTATAAAGCAGCAGCAGGATGTAGCAGCCAATACATTCTAGAGTCAAACATGTGGTTGCTTGTTAAGGACATAAATATTCCTCTACCTCATCACACAGATTATACAGAGGAAATTTTGTAAATAGGAAGACACAGAACACACAGATTACCTAATCATTTATGTCCAATGCGTGGTATTGCGCGGGATTTGGAAATGTTTCTAATTTTACACAATGTTTGCTGGCTCTTATCTAACATCTATTTGTTCTCATTTTAAAATAACACATCTTTTAAGATACGCAAGTGAAGATATACCTGCTGAGCGAAACTAAAAACATGACTAACACTTCACGACGGCAATACGAGGTTGAGGTACTCCCCGGTAGTTCTCGCCGGATTCATTTGTAAATTGTAATACACCTTTGATTATCAAATTTTTTATGGCTCATGTAAGTCTTGCTGACACTTGACTGAGTGTTCGATAGCAAAATTTTAATTTCAAATTTATCTTATTGAAATGAAAGGATTAATCGCTATTTATTTACAGTGTAAGGCAGCTGTCCGTAGACATCCGCACTCTCAGAGCCTTCGCTAAACGCCACAGCAAATACACAAAGCATCACTTCACGTTCGTTTAAACATTGAGTAATTCCGAGAAAGCCATTCCTCTTAGTGTGCCTCTTAAACTGTAACTTAATAATATTGCTGTAAACTTTAATGAAATTGCTGAATAACTTGTAATATTAGTCCTGTAACGGTGTAATATGTGAATATTACACCGTTACAAAACTAATATTTTTTGTTAGTCGTGTTAGTTGGGAGTATTTTCCATATGTATAGCGAGGCGAAATAGCTCCGTGGCGGGCGCTATTCAATCCTTATAAAAATTTATTAAATCGTTATTACGCAAGGCAACATGCCTTAAATTTTTTATAAGAAAATGAGTGAGGGCCTTCATAATTTATGGACGCATCACGAGGCAAAAAGAAATAGAAACTTTGCTAGTAAAATTTGTACGCGTAGAATGAGGAATGTTGTGTATAACTTATGTCAGGCTCCAAGCATAATACACCTACTTTTTAAAAGTAAACTTATGGTCTACACATTTTTTTTACCTTCAATTTAATGCGATGCGCGTATGTGGTGAAATGTTAAAACTTTTTTAGGGCTCTGCACCCAAAAGGTCAAATCGGGACTTTATTACTAGACACCACAGTCGTCTATCTATATATGTTAACCGTGATATCAGGACGGTTAATTTTTTACAGAATGAAGTTCAAGTAAACAAATACTAACAATAACTGTTAAAATATAAATAATTCACCAATTGTCTAATATTAGTTACAGTCAGAGTTTTTTGTAGGGTACGCAGTGCTACCAAGGTCAATGTCAAATGTAGGGGACGGGGTACGCAAATTATGGACATATAACTTTCGATAATATTCAGCCTACAAAAGTCTGGCTACAAAACTATAAAGAAGGCGTAGTTTTTGTTTGTGGGTTTTCTCCACCTATAACCAATTAGTAGTAACACCCCAAAACACTATTTCTTGATCACAATAACGCATATTTCAGCGTAAATTGTAATACTCATTATCATCATCCTCATCATTCATGTGGTGCTAATTCGCTCAATTTTGTGAGCCCCGAGATGTACTGCAACTGTCAAGTGTGATGTCAACACATCTGTTAGGTTTGATGAGGTTTGTGATAAGATTGTCGAGATTTACATAAGTAGATAAGAGCGCGGGTGATGTAGGTCAGTAGGTGTGTCTGTACGTGTGTTGATCTGTTGTTGTTCTCCGACGTCCTCACTCATCAGCCGGTGGGTTTGCCAAAATCGACCCTGACCGAATTTAGCTTGAGGTCGTTTTGGAACGTTCAAGTGCGAAGATTCATTTCCTTTCTCCTAATTAGTTTTGTTGAAAACTAAAAATATTATTTTCCCGACTTTTTTGCGTCGTTATATTCTTGTTCGCGCCCCAACTCAATCTGCGAGACAAATTGAAATCATTTCGTAATCAGATATTCTTTAGAATCCGCTATAACGCTAATCCCTAGAAAATGGAAGTATTTTCTTTTGATTAAGTTCGTTGCGGGTCTCCAGTTTAATCTTTCTGCGTATCCTTTGGACCTTCTGCGAGTTCCAAAATATAGAAATATTATTAGCTGTTATCGGTAAATTGAAATATAGGTGAATCGGTAGGATTCTCGTCTCAGCCTCATTTATCTACTTACGTCGTTACACTCAACTAGTTACTGTTTCACACTATTTTACTCCTCATATTTTGATAACTCGTATTGACTCATACCATTGCTGTATATTATTTAGATGTAATGAAATTGTAGATTTACAAGACATTAGCAGTTAATACTAATTGACAGGAGCAGGTACGCACAATCTTAAAATATAATAGAACTGGTTGGGTTTTGTGGATGAATGCAGGTCCGAGACTGGCACGTGCTCTAGCAGAAGCATGAACCACAAATATGACGTGCAGAGGTCAAATACCCGGTCGGAACAAAAAAATATTTAATATCCAACGACAGTCAGAAACTTTTCCAATTTTAGTAACAGTCCGAAGTCAGTAAGTTGACGGTGTAAGGTTACATCCCCGTGCTACGAAGATTACTATAGGCCGTCCGTCCCGTGCATGATTCTACTACCCTAAGTAAAGGGTCAGTTGAGGATAGGTATTGTTATTTTCTATAAGAGAGTGCCAGGCTACTGTGCTATTGAATTTGGCCGGCACGACCAGGGAGGTACCTCTAGTTCACTCTAGTTCACTCCAGTGCTTTGCTTTTTGCAAATACTTTCAGACTTTCAAGGTCATTACATCGTATTAGATATTACAACAACAACCGGCCAAGTGCGAGTCGGACTCGTTCCGCACCTACCAACCAAAATAACTTGGTTTTTCATAGCGTTAGTATTTATAAGCATTTAACGACAAAGTCATATTTGCGTTTTTTGAAAATGTATTATTTTTCAAAAATTAATAATGTTATGTCACTCAAACCAATTTTTGTTGAAACTTCTTATTGAGATCTACAGCATAAATATGTTTTAGAGTTCTCACTCTCATATTTTAAAAGCTAGAGGACACTCATTTTTCCAATTTGTAAGCGTCTATCTTTCATATAATAAATTTTGACTAAAAATGGTTTAGTAACCATAATGTATTTTTTTTGTATTTACCGACATCTAGATGTTCCGAAGTCCACCACTGTGCGCTTTAAACGCAACTTCATCCCGCGCACTACTTCTTTGTGGAATCAGCTGCCGCCCTCGGTATTTCCGGACCAATATGACTTTGGGATCCTCAAGAAAAGAGCCTACTCTCATCTTAAAGGCCGGCAACGCAACTGCAAAACCCCTGGTGTTGCAGATGTCTGTGGACGTCGGAAAACACCATCATCTCGGTGACCCGACTGCTCGTTTGCCCCCTGTACTATAAAAAAAATGTCATATTAGAAGACCTATTCATAGACACCCCTCACATATAGGTTAGATAAAAAAAAATTAAATTCACTTCTATGAATCGAGTGCCATTTATTTTTTTATTTATTTTACTTTTATTCAAAATTCGAGTAGTGGTTCATAAAACACATCAACCTACAACATTTCAACTACCTAACTACTGTGACATACGGACGGACGGACGGACGGACGGACAGACAGATATGACGAATATATAAGGATTCCGTTTTTTTCCATTTGGCTACGGAACCCTAAAAAGTTAGTACATTATTGTTACGGTGTAGTTTATAGAAATGGTCTCATTTCCATAATATTGTCCTAAAGACTGGAGTCCCAAAAACAGTGTACAAATAAGTTTGTCCGGCGATTACTAATTAGTGGGCACTGATAACAGCCCGGGCCCTCGGTCCCGCGGGGGCGGAGGGCCAGCGCTCGGCTTGCGCCCTCCGCGCCCGGCGCCGCATTCCCTCGCGGCTCGCGGAGGCCTACGCACGCGTCCATGAGTTGCTAAAACGATTGTGAGTGAAAATGGTGCTCGCAGACTTCTTGACTGAAACTAGACGGAAATGGCTACAGGTATGTTCTATAATTATTACAATATAATTGTTAAAGGCTTTTGTAAAATAACACGTGATATTTTAACAAAATATAAAATAACAAAAAATAAAACTGTAGATAATATTTTGATGAAATTGTTTAAATAATAATACACTATTTTTGTATTTGTTTTGCAAGGATATACAATATCCAAAATATTATTTATGTTACTTGTGGAATACGAAGTTCTTCTTTTTACTTTTATGTATTCGGTAATTTGGAAACATGCGTAAATTTGATACCTGTGTTTTAAATATACAAATAATGATACAAGATATAATAACGTTTGGTACTACTAGTATGTAAGTATAATCTACATGGTGTAATATCTATAAGTTATCTATTACGTCGATATCCCTCGGAGTTGGCAAGCCAGTGCAACAGTAACCGTACGGCAGCGTACGCAGTGTCTACGTCACAACTCCCGGAGGAGAGCTTTTACCAAAAGGATTACGTGCAGATACAACTTTTTACAGCCCGCGTTTTACAAAGGATTTATTTGAATAAAAGTAATAAATGTTATTACACTTGCCGGTTTATAATATAGATTAATTTAAAAAGAGGTTTTACATGCTTTTACATCTATACTAAAATTATAAAGGTTTTTTTGTGTATGTTTGTATGTAACGAATAGGCTCCGAAACTACTGGACCGATTTCAAAAATTCTTTTACCATTTGAATGCTACATTATCACAGATTAACATAGGCTATATTTTACTTGAAAATGCTTCATTCCCATGGGAAACCGGGTAAACTTCTAAACAGCTGAACCGATTGGGTTAAAATTTTATATGGGTATTTCTATGGTTTCCTGGATGCTTAAAAATACAATTAGCCATGGCGCCACTGTCATTCCAATAAATTTTATATTTTGCTATGATAGTACATGCTGACGTATCTGTTGGTGGCGTAGCAACGCACGCACGGTACAGCTAGCTCATAATATACTAGGCTACACTACTACTACTACAGAGATGAATATTTCAATTCCTAGCCATCTTTATTATATGTATTTGCGCATACGATCAGACAAACAAGTAGTAATAAGTAAGTGTAGGCATACACGAGAAGAGCTTTTTTTTATTTTCTTTACCGGTTCTTCCGGAGGAGCCATCTGGAACATTCACAAAATAAAGAGGCACGTTTGCTGTCGCTCCGGCCCGGTTACAGTGCACTACAGCAATCTTATCGAAACTTAGAAAAACCAAACGCTGCTACAAATTGCATATTAATCGTACATGTTCAAATAACATTAGTTAATTAAGGAAAGGTCGGGTTTGGAGATTCTACAAGACAGAAGATAAGTGTGCTTACCTTGTGGCTGTTGCAGATAAATGTGTGTGCTCGCGATAGCGTCTGTCTGTCCGTCCGGCTGACACTCGCCAGCTCCACTCGTCAACAAGGCTTATTTACATTTATATAATAACGTTTATGTAATGAACATACCACACTGGGACTTACATGTTCTTCCCCGGCTGCCTCACTCTAATAATCCTACTTATATTAAGAACGCATCATTTTATAAATACTATGTACTTATAAATATTATTATTTCATGCAAAAACTATTAAAAAAATACACATCAACAATCTTGAAACAACTCTCGTAGAGGTAATAAAAAGTGTTTAAAAGTTTTCCACATGCGCTGCTTGCCTTTGTGCTGTCCCCCAATGGGCCGTTGCTGGCACAGTCCGCACGAAACGCGACAGCCTGGCTACAAGTTCGCGGTGAGCGGTGAGCGGTGAGCGGTGACCACAACGATGTTGACTGCACGCGAGAGCAATAACAATGAAGATAACGTGTTTATAACTGGGGAGCTGCGTTACTCACAGCCGCGCTTATCACAGCCCCAGCGCCCACACGGAAAGACACGCGTCCTTTATATACATATGTAAGACTAGCTGTGCCCCGCGGTTTCACATGCGTTTAATTTCTAAGAAATCCATATAAACTTCAATACCCTATTTTATCCCCTTAGGGATTGAATTTTTAAAAATCCTATCTTAGCGGATGCCTACGTCATAACATTTACCTGCATGCCAAATTTCAGCTTGATCCGTCCAGTGGTTTGGGCTGTGCGTTGATAGATGACTATGTCCACCTTTGAGTTTTATATATTAGTAGCTGCGCCCCGCGGTTACACACGCGTAAATTTCGATCCCGTGGAAAATAGAAAATCATCTCATGGCATTCCATAAGAACATTTTTTCGGAATAAAACTATCATGTGTTAATCCAAGTTACCCTCCATGTGTGTGCCAAATTTGATGAAAATTGGTTCAGCAGTTTTTGTGTGAAGGAGTAACAAACAAACATACAAACTTTGCATTTATAATATTAGTAGGATATACATGTAATGTCCTCGCTGCATTAACGTCGAAAAAAGCCGGGGACAGGGAAGTAGTAACTGGTTACACCTCAATAGAGGGCTAACGAGCACCGCGCCCACAAACGTCCGCAAAACCAGGTTTTTTGTAGACGCGTTGCCGGCCTTTAAGAAAGAGGTACATTATGGTCTTTGAAGAACCCTAATTGTGTGAAGTCATGCCGATGCTGTCGCGTTTCGTGGGGTCTGTAAGTCACGTGGCTCGTTGTTGTCAGGGTTAGTGAAGAAGGCCTGTGGAACAGTAGATAGTTTTGTTTATTTACATACAGCAGTGTATGCCATGGTCATAGACACCCCGAGGATTACATGTGACTAATCGACGAACGAACGAAAAAAGCAAATAAAATAAGTAATTAAGTAACAACCGCTGTTGCTAATTAGTGAATTATCTGTGTAATGGTTTAGTGAAGGACGGAGGGCGGCGGTCTGGTCCGGGACTCGCAATAACACGAGCTAATTGAAATATTAACCTCGGAGCCGATGTCCCGGAACTTAGTTAATTGTTCTATTAGTAATTACTATATCATGAGAGGCGAACATCTTGTTTCTATACAGTCGCTACTGGCTACTAAACTAATTTCCTTTCACTATAAGTATTTGTATTTTTGGTGCATTAGTTTACAAGATCTGTCAGAGTGACTCTACTCTTTGAAAAAAAAATAAAAAACAATCAGTATTGATTGTCGATAGAGGTGAAAACCGTAGCTCCACTTTACTGTGCTACTTAATATGTTATTATCATGATACATCATGATAATTGGCTAGTTAATTAACTTAAAATATTTTACTGTTCTTGACACAACTAAAGTAGTTTTCACTTTAAATATAATATTAAAAAATAAATACCCAACTGGATAAAATATATTGTACTCCCGTTCTCAGGACGAATGTAAAGAGATCTCTAACGTTCAAATTATGTACAAACGTCCGAAAAACTTTACGTTATTTGTGACGCAGTTGCGTAAAAAACAATTTAAACGATGAGATAGATAGATAGCAGGCTGTAAAATGTTTGATGTGTAAAGAGATAACCGGCACTGGACACGAAAATATAATTGGATTTGTAAAAGTATTTAGGTATCACACTTAGGAGAAGCTTTGAGTCATATCATCGACTTCAAAAATAAGGAGAATGGCACTAAAATAAATTAAATAAAAACATAGACCACTTCAAAACACCACACTAAAAGGTTAAAAAGAAATAAACTGTTTGAAGTCGGTGCCAGCCGTAATTGATGGAAGCAGGAAACTTGCCTTTGTCTCGGCACCCACTTCAAGTAATTTAGTGCGGCGTTTCGTCGGTTCTTTTTAATCGCCTTCGTAGCGCGAGAGCAGCCCTGCCACTGATCTCCATATAACTGGAAAGCTGACACTTACTTTCACCAGTGCTCTAGTTAGTAATCCATCGAAATATATTTTAATTTCTTATAATTATAATATTTGATTATTTTTTATTTTTTCCGGATTGAGAGTTCAACTCACAGTTACATACGGTGATGTAGCGCTAGTGTTGATTGTGTAACGAGCCGTCGCTATCAGCACATCACAACTCGCTAGTAACTCTCTGGGAGCGCGGGTTGAGCGTTCAACTTTGTTCCTCAAGGATGTGGCGCTAGGGCTACCATGCAAACTATAAAATAAATACATTATTATTATTTGAGGCCTCGAGTGGCATGAGACTAAATCCCTTTCCTCCCTCTTTCCATTCTTTTATCTCCTGATCGTGTTTAACGTTATCCCACTATCGAAGTTACGGCTCGCGTGAATTTCGGTTTCGACACTCATTTATACATAAGAGGAGGCAACTACACAGGACCTTGTATTATAGTGGACAAGAACTTTCTCAGACACAACAGCATGTAACACATATACAACGGAATTCTTGTGAATGAAGTATTTTGAGTAAGTAAGAGGTTGTGGCAACAAATCGTAGCAGCTATAGATAGGAATAGATAGCTCTATCTCACTCACGCAATACCGACGTAAAGTGAAGTATCTAGATTTTTTCCAGATATGTTCATGGTAAGGCGTAAGTGAACATCAATAAAGGCATTAATCTCATGTATCCCCAAAAGGGTTAAAGTACGGAGCGATAGTTTGAGTGAAAGTCCGTCAGTTTAAAAGCTTCAAGTTATCCTGCGGTGAGGGCGACTCTGCAGAACCTCCACGTAGTTTACTTGCTACCAAAACGCCCTGATTGCTTGTTTTCCTCTTTATACTAAAACAAATGTTAGTGGCAAGTGCCAGCCCTGTAAACAAATCGATTTCTCAGTATTAGTAAGTGGCTGGGAGCCGACTCTGGCACTGGGCTCTGCTGTAGGCATTCAATATTAATGTGGTTATCTTTTGTGTTGCCAACTATTGTGCGCTGTGTGTGCGTAACCTTCAGACGTCCAGATAGCTTACAGATACACTGCTTGGATATTCGTACCGATCACTATCAGGTACGGGCTTTAACTTAGGTCTTATTAAGTTCAAAAACGCCGCTACTCAGGAAAGTAACTTTATTTGGTAGGTTATTTCAAAATGTCATCAATAACAACAATATTTGTCCCTGAATAAATAAATACTTGAAGCAATCTGTATGATTGTTTGTAGTATATTTTATCTTAACTACACTTTTCACTTCACTAACCCTCGAAGATCGAAATTAATATATTAATATAAAATAAGTAAAACTTTTTTGTAATAGGTACGTTTTAATCCTTGCAAAATACACATAGAAACTTCATCGATAATTATACAGTGCCATATGCATTGTAGTGTGTGTAAAGTTTTATTTATTAAATAAAAGTACTTTGCAAACATTATTATTAAAACATGTTAGCGTTCTGCACTTCTCTTACACATAAAATATAAGTGTGCCAAATTCCATAAACCTCCGTCTGCGTAATTTTCGTAAAAATGTTCCTGAAGTTTTTGCTTCACGTATTAATAGATAGAAGATGTGTAAGTAGGTATGACTCGCTTTATCGGCATCAATAACTCATGCGTCAAAATCCATCCGCTTACGCTGTAGTCAGGCACCGAATTCTCTAAAAACATCTCTCTCCTTCAGACGTAGTCGGTAAACGTGCTCACACCTATATAATGTATAGGCGTTATGTTATAGCAACTTCTTTTTATCCTTAAAATTATTTGTGACTTGTGTTAATCTATTACAAATAATAAAACAGTAAAATCTGCGTGTCTGTGCATTGAATATATTTACGAAAAACTAATTAGGGGCGATGTTGAAATAGTATTAGAAAATTTTCAATGTGTTTTATATTTTATGTCTGTCTGTTTGCCAATTTCCGAAACTACTGGACAGATTCGAATAAAACTTTTTGTAGTGTATAGGTATCTACTAAGGCTAGTCAACATCAAAAATACTTTTTACTGAGGTAAAATCACTCATTTATCATCGGAATTTAGGTACACTGCTGTCTAACAATAACAAATCGCTTTGATTATAATACATATTACGCGAACGAAGTGGCAGGCACCAGCCAGTATTTTAATATTAGAATTTATCAAAATATAATGTTTGGAACAAGCCTTTATAACTTTAATGATCGCTTGAGCCTTGTGGCTTGAGTTCCGACGGTTGTACCTCGTCGTTACCGGGGTCTAACTGAATATTTTACGAATGCCTCGGGGCGCTGCGCCTTTGTTTTGACTTTCAAGAAAGTCCATGAACTCTATTATGTACATGAGGTATTATATAAGATCTCATCTGTCCATTAGAGTATACTGTTAAGTTCATGTACTTAGTAGCTTAATTATTGTCAACATAACAGGCTTAGCTTCAACTTTGAGCTCTTAGTTCAGCTCAGCAAGCTTCGATTCACATTGGCGTCGAAACTGTTTAAGATGCGCGGTATGGAAGATAACATCCAACGAGTAAAGCCGGGTAAAACAGCAGTTTTTATCAGCATAACACGACATCGCTTGTCTCCTACATACCGGTCAGCTCGTCCTGCTGTGCAGGAGTAAACTCCTGGCGCATGTCGCAGTTGACATACAACTTATAGCTTAACAATTTACTCCATCAAACTAGTTATGTCGATGTAAAAACAACCTTACAGTACTTTTATATTGACGTAACCTTAAATGTGGTTTATTATAGCGATCTGAGATACGATGCTATTGCCAAATTGTTAGTTGCCATCTCCAAAATGTGCATTATCTAAAAACTTGCGATTGTTTTGTTACCGCTACGTATTTAGCCAGCTTCACGGGCATTTTAACGTAGCTGCGCTACGCTACAGGCACCTTAGCTACGTACCTACATAACTAGGTATCTAGTAGATATGTACCTAAGCTTAGAGAAGCATGGTGGGTGGCTCGAAGACCTTCTACTGAGGAATGCGTGAT
>LUGF01044741.1:146561-156955 GCA_001625245.1 Calycopis cecrops
GACGGGGGCCGCGATGGCAGGGGCCGGCTCGTGCCCCGGGTACTGGTAGCCCCAGTTGGACTTGGCGAGGTCCCGCTGCGCCGCGAAGCACTGCAGGTGGGACATGAGGCGCAGGCGCAGCGGGTCCTGTATGTCCAGGCCCTCGCAGCTGACCAGGTAGCGCGCCACCTCCGCCGCGCACTCGCGGAACCCGATGCTGTGGTAGTCCATGGCGTACCGCTGCGGGTCGAACGCGTACGCGTCCACACCTGGAACAAGGATCACTGTTACTTACTGTTGTGTGACGGCACGTGAGGGAGGATGAGGAGAGAACAGACGGCAGGTCTCGGACTCCTGCCCACGAGAGTAACGCGTGAACGATGACGAGACCTCTTGGGTATATTCAATTCCTACTAGCGTGGTATAGAACTATGACCATCACACTCTTACTCAGTGAACGCCAGCGAATAAACGATGCCACTTAGATACGTATTGTTTATCATAACATAGGTAAAGAAAAGCAGATTTGTTTTAAAAAATGTATGGAGGATGCACGGTTCGTACTCTTGAGTAGCTAGTAGATTCTATGCTATGCTAATGCTATGATGCTATGCTTTGCTATGCTATGACGATTATTTAATAAAATGCTAAATAATTAATAATACGTGTACTCTACACGTCCGCGGCTCGCGACAATGTATCGTGCACTAAAAACTTAACCTAACTTATAATTAAAGTGGACATAAAATGCGTGATTACGAAATATGTGAATGTGCTGATGCTGCTCTGTACGGTTCCATCGTACTGAGGCTACGATATACATTAATTACCCTTACAAGCGTCCCTTGTATGTAATAGAAATAATGTTAAAAAACTGCAGGAAAGTGTATTGAAGGTGTTGATGTGATCATGATCGCAGTCGTCGCACCCCGTCTCCGGCCACTCGGGCCCGGCTCCGCGTCTACACTCAAACCTATAATTAGGAGATGACAACTTATACATGTTATTGTACCCCAACCAGTTTGACTGCAGATGCGCCGTTTGCACAATAACGTTTAAAAAGATTCGAGAACAAGGAGACGCGCCCCATTCAAGACAACCCTTTGAAGAGCCCTTAAGAGAACGAGAAAGATATTTAATGTTGCTAATGTTAGACAGAGAGGGAAGTGTAACGGGAACCCCATATTTCCGGAGTTCTTGGGGCTGAATAAGATCCGCTATAAGGAGGGTGTCAGTGGGCCAGCGGGCCACGGATTTACGTAACAGAACAACAACAGATTATAAATTATTCATTTTTTCTCTAGGATTTTTGATCTTTCTTTTTAATATAAACAAATGGCCGCGCATAAACGTCGACGGAGGTTATATAATAAGTTTTTGCTTCGAGCCAGACTAATTTAAAATCCGTAAAGTGGACTAAAATTACTGGCGAAAATCTTTCCTAATCTCAAGACTTAAGCTCGCTTTAAATTAAAAAATAAATTACGTGCTACAAAGTAAACATGGCGCCCAATAAACATTTTATTTAAAAACTTAATAATAATGAAAGTCGACTAGCTCATTATAATTTGACATTTAAATGGTCACGTTACACGTGTAGATGGGTGACTTCTTTGTCTGTCCTTCCGTTTCCGAGTTGTGTCCTCAGGTGTGGAGTGTGGAGTAACCCTTCTACAACTTCCGTCTGAACAAAGACGCGTGACAAGGGGGTGCGGAGCTGGATTACAAAATTAAATTTAGTTTTTGTACGTTTTTTTATTGTTATAATGGGATTTGCTTTGTCACTACTTTTTATTGGCGAGATTTTCAAGTTTCGTTTTTTTATTTATTTCGTTTAAAAGGTGAATTATTTTATTTTTAATGAATTTGTGTTTTGTAAGATAAGATGAAGACACTCTATATCATGAATGCGTTGCGTATGTAAAGTTTATAGACGTCGGTACTCGGTAGACGCCAAAAGGCTCCTTTTTTTATGCATTTTCTTTTATGTACGAAAATAGGATGTTCATGTTTTATGTACGAAAATAGGATCTCTTTTACTTCATTGACATATTAATTGAATTTTTATAATCAATAAACAAGAAATCTTACCGTTAAGTTATATACTTTATATTTATATCCCTAATTACTGAATTTAATAAATAATTGAATTAATTAATTAATTGACTTTAATTGTGATTGTTTGTGTATAACTTCGGTACTCGTCACTGAGTAGTGAGCTGTTCACACGGTCGAGTTTCACAGCTACCCCGGGCCTGCGGAGGGTAGGTCCCTCTCGACAGGGTCAGTGGGACCGCCTCGGGCCAGCTCTTCCCACGCCCCTCCCTCCGGTAACCGAACACGACAAACACGATTATTTTACTATATTTGCATTAAAAATCATGCGAGGGTTAGATGTGTGCGACATTTTTTTTTGTCGGTGGGAATAAAAAAATGACATATAACATAATTACATAAATTTTATAAATTTATGGTTATTTTTAACTTATCTAATGTTGGCAAAATATTTTTTTCAGTCTAAAATTTTCTTATCCTTGGTCTATCTTTAATTGGTGTGGTCGATCTTTTTATTTGTCAATCAAAAAATAAAACGTGTTCAATGTTATATATGGCAGCAGAATCCAAAAAATACTTTTAAAAACTAATCAATCTCATTAAAAAATCAGATGTCCGAACACAGCCTATAACACAAAAACCCACGTACGGCCGTCGTTTCCTGTTTACATCACACCGCACCTGGCGCGCGGTGTTGGCCTCCTACCTGGAGGTACCAGCACTGTACACTGAGCTATTGTGTCCGAAACCTCCAGCCACTTAATATACACCAAACTTAATGTTTTTGTAGTTTTGTGTGAAATATTTTGCGGGATATGTTTTTGTTATTAAATAACAATCCTGTTCAAATTTATTTGGGTGACTAGAGTAAAGTGTATTTGATGATCTGGCAAATATGTTTAATATGTTTTGTAAGGTATCTTTACCTGTTATCTGATTTATTTCCGATGATTTTTTCTCTTCTTTGCGATCGATACTTTTTACTGACTTTGTAAAAAAATATTGCCTAAAGATATTACGTTATTAAATCTAATTTAAATCAGAATTAAATCTAATTTTATATAGAAAATGCTAAATTGATATATAAAGTAAATATAGTCAAATTATACCTACATATAAGTGTAAAATATTTATGCAATGTATTAGATATTAATGAAGACATTCGATTGTTTCCACAAGACACGAACAAAGATGATGCTGATGATGATGATATTAAAATGTCCTCTACATTACCGCACGGCAATCGGCAGGTCGCTCGGCTCCCAAAACCACAGGCTCATTACCAGTAAACGACTTGTTCCTTCCGCCAGCTCACTGAACTTTACAGAACTATTTATTGTGGTCAACGCATCCGTTAAACAACGGAAAAAAACACTTTGGCAATTATTTATGTATTTAATATTTTGAAAAAATGTATAGAGCTGTTTTTTAAGTAGTTAATGTATAAAATTCAATATTATTCAGCTATCATAACATTCAAAATATTTAAAAGATAATTTTCATAATCTAATTTGGAATAATATTCTTTTTCATCTGCTGTCCTTCAATAATGTTCTTTATCTTGTGTCAATATTTTCGAACAGGGATGTATGTAGTGGCGAGGGCGGAAGTGATCAGCGACGCTGTGACGCAGTGGTTGGCGGCAGGTGGCGCCACGGAAGTGGGCCGTGGGAACTGTGACACGGCCGGGGGACTCATCTGGACAACATCTAATAGATAACTGATAACCCATATTATACAACCTTTTCTCTAGCTTGTGTAGATATGGAAGGTATGTACGTATGACACCAGATATGCTAAAATATTTGCTAAGCTGTAGAGTTTATGATTTTCAATATAATTCTATTACTGGTTCTTTTTTGTTATAACAAACGAAAGCCATTTCGTTAAAATCAAACATATAAAGTCGAAAGACCTGTTGTAGCTTCATTTACGTAGGAATACGTCGAGCTAAAAACATTTCGTTATTTCCGCTCCTTTAACACATCCGATCTTGAGATTTGTGAAATAAAATACCGTTGTTTTGCGTAAAAAACGAATTATCAAAGGCATTTCACCGTTGGTTTCGCGTCTCATCCTGTCTTTTATTGCGACTGAAGTGTGCTCCGCTTTACGCGAACATGTGTTATACGGAGATGAAATTAAATAATAAGGAAACGACAACTTGCAGTTTTAACGTATGTTTATTTGGGTTTCTCCTCACCTTACCTGCCATTGTACTTTGATGTATTTTTAGCATATCCCTCTCGCCCTAAGGATAATAATATCAAAAATATTTTTTGGCGACTGTGAACTTCCGTATAACTGTTAAATTATGCAGAATCGTTGCTCTCAACGTCGTTTCACATTCATCTCAACCCCAGGGGCCACCGGCTTTGAACAAAGTTTACAAAACGATACAGCACAGCTATTTCTCTCCGTTATACATGATCAAGTGGTACCTCGACGATAGTGCAGACGGATTTCATCTGCAGTAGCACTTTACATTTACAGATAGATCTAATCTCGATGGAGCGTAAGCAGCGCCGGATTAATCCCTGACGCGGCCCAGGGCTTAGAGACCTTGAAGTTGAAATGTTCCTCTTGTATGGGTGCATAAACCCCCCTAATCCTCCCACGTATACGGCGCTGTGTGTAAGCAAGTGTCGTACCTTTAGCGTGAAGCATCTTGAGGTGGTCGACGGTGAGCTGCAGTATCTCCGCCTTCTCCAGCTTGGCGCTGCCCTGCTTCTCGCAGGCGGCCGGCACCAGCCGCTTGAGCTCGCTCAGCGACGTGTTGATGCGGTCGCGCCGCTTCTTCTCGATGACGCCGCGCCGCCGCTTGCGCGTCAGCATCTGACACGAGCCGCTGCCGGGTGATCTGCGGGGAGGTGAGGGATCAATGGATGTGCTTAGGTAATGGAGGTCTACACGAGTGCTATACGATCCAAAAGTCTGTCGTGAACCTTTTTGCTGGAACGCGTCTACCTATCGAAGTGAGGTTCATGTCAAATGTACCCCCTGGAGCATAATGAAACTTTTATGTCGACGGAATCAAAATTATGACAATATTAATGTTACAATACGATCGAAACGTATTGTCGCTACCATCTTTATACTTGTTCATACAGGACGTACGTAATTTATGTATTTTATAGCTTATTAATAATATCCAACGGGCACATTGAGTTGAAATTCGGTATTGATATGTAAGTATTGGCTAGCTTATATAAAATATATTACAAGTATAAATAAGAGGTATTGCCACACTACATGCTTGCATGCAGCCGAATTGGGCCGTCACGACCGGGGAAGTAGCTCTCGCTTACACAACACCGGCGTAAAGTGACTGCTGTTCTGTCGCGTTTCGTGCGGTGTGTAAGTAGCCGGTGGCCCATGGAGATGGGAGTAGGACTATGTGGCCTCTATGTGGATGTCGATGGGCGTCGGTGGTCACGAGAATGGCTCCGACTGCACGTTTGCTCGCCTATACCATAAAAAAAATAGATACTATATATAAGATATTATATACTTTTTTTATTGATTAATTTCATTTAATTTTCCTTTATGAGCTATTTTTAGATTTCTTGGTTGTATTTCAGCTAAGTTTTATATTACTTCACAAAAATATGGCAACGTAGATTTTACCAAAAGTATTCCGCCTTTATATTTCAACAACTTTCAAACACATAAGGTCAGAGGACTTGTAAGTTCGTAAAAACACTCGTAAGACCTTGTAAAAACTTTTATAGAAAGTGAAGGAGCGCCCCTTATTCAACCCTTCACCGCTTCAGCCATTTCGAGTGTTTTTATGTCGGCTTTCTTGTAAACAGACATCATAAAGTTATCCGGTGACTAGTCTGTCACTTATGATAGAATTGTTTAAATTGTTTTTATTATATATTGTTTAACTTTTTTATTTATTACGGAAATGATTAAAAAGCTATTTTTCGTAACAAATGTAATAAAAACATAAAGTTAGTTCAAGATAGATTTACTTAATATTATATTTACACTGAAATAAAATAATTAATGTTAAATATAGTTTTATTCATATTTATATTGAAATTAAATATTTATTTACATATTAAATTGTTATCAAAATATATAACTGAAAGAGCTTATTTCTATTAACTTTGCAACAACAAACCCGTAGCGCCGTAGCAGCTGCTACGGTAATTAGTGCTACGTATTTCGAACATTATGCCGGGCTCGAATAACGTATTTGTTTCATTATGACTATACTTAAATACGAAACATTATGAAATAACGTTATATAATAATTGCGAGTAGTATATTACTGTAACTTAATGATCGTTGTGAAATATGATATTCTTATATTATCGTCTATTTTGTTGTCTATAATCCTTGTTATTTGGCAAATAAATTAGTATAATTTGTAACTACGTTTACCTTCTTAATATGTATTATAATACATTCAATCAAACTCTCAATGATATGCCAAGATAATAACTACGGGATGAATCATCTGAAGTAGATTGAATATTATTGAGACTAATGTGTACATAACTAATTATGTATATTGTGTAACTTTTCTTTTCAGAAGGCCTAAGTAATTCTGAATGTCCTTAGAGCTGGGAGGATCTATAACTGTAATTACTCTAAGTTACTCACTGCGCATCTTTACTGCTCTCCTCCGAGAAGGCATCGTCTTCACTCTCGGAGTGCGTGCGCTTGGACCGCTGGACCGGCGCGGGAGCGGCGGCGGGTGGCTGCGGGCCCCAGCCTCCCACGGGGTACCCCCATTGCGCCTGCGCCTGCGGCTGCTGCAGCGCAGTACTCTCCATGTGGCGGTGGTACTCCATGTTTATAACGCCAATGTAATAAATAGTCTATAAATTGTACTGAACCACAGATTTGTAATGTATCACTTGTCACAAATGTCACTTTCAGCTTCAGGTGGAGTAAGTGGAGCACGCGGGAGCACGTGGGAGCACGCGGGAGCACGTGCGCACGCGTGGACCGCCGGCCGCGGAGTGTGCTGCCGCGTGTCCCGAGTGCAGCGCCTGTGGCGACCATGCTTTTACTCGCCAACTTACTATCACCATGCTGTCTCGCAACTTTCAACCTTATCCCAACTCCAAAAGCTGTGTTTACAATGCAAAATAAACTTGCAACTTTGAAAGGAATGCAGAAATATGAATATCGTATGAGCATGCGAATGTAAGCTCTATTGTTATGGTTTAAGAATGTTTCGCTCGCACTTGCAGATCAAAGGGGCTATTAACGATGTAGAAATGAAATGTAGTTTCATTTTATAGCAGTCTGTGCCTTATTTGCGGGTAGTAAGAGCGGTTTGGAGTTGTCAGTGTGTTATCAGGGTGTCGGCGAGCCGCGTGGCCGGCACACGATGGGTGTGCGTCAATCAGCCGGCGCCGTCCGCGTGGCCTATTGTACACGGGATGCGTATTAACTTTCAATAAATGGGGGGGAATTGGGAATCATTCAGCGGCATCGGGAAATGAACTCGCTCGTGCCGCCGACTTCGCGTGTCCTGTGGGGATTATACAGAATATAAACACCAGACAAAGAGTTGCAACTTATAGTTGGTTTTAATTACATAAATTGGCTGGTTTGATGAATTTCATTTAAAGACAGTACTTCAGTTTTCTTACTTCATCTTGAAAGTCGGAAGTCGGAAGACTTGTACGAAATTGTTCAAAACAATTTCGTTTAGCCTGGTTCTCATCGGGTCCCGAAATTTCGAAGCATATCTTTCTAGGAAATACCAAAAGTAGCACTTTTGACGGAGTTTATTTAAAAGGCCAACATCTATTTACTGGTCTTACCTGTGTGATGAACAAAATAAGCGTGGCTAAAATCAAACCATTAACAAGTATTGATAGTTTACGGAACGAACCGACAAGGAATGCTTTCCAGGATTTCGAAATCAATCACTAAATCCACTATATATATAATGCCAACCAAGTGCTAATATATTTTTGATCTTTCACTATTCACTCTTTATATCTCATGCATAAAATGTTATAGTCGTTCAAAAAGTGTAAATTTTTTCCTTCATTTTCAAAAAAAATGGAGTAAAATGTTTAATAGCATTAAGTTCTTTTTGCCGAGCTCCGACAACAGTTGGGCGAGTCGAAGTCGGCGCGATGATGGGATTTCAGTAATACGTCGAGTGATAATCTGCGGCATCTTGTGACGACACCGACGAGTACTTTTTAAAATAAGCCCCTTGTTAGCGAGAATGTGGCAGTTTTTACGCGGCTCTACCCGGAACTTATCTACTCTACTGAATATTTACAAAAAGTCTGATATAGAGAGGGTAGGTATTTAATGTTGATAGTGTAAAAACTAGTAGTTGAAATATGACTGGAGATAATTGATATGAAATGAATCGCCTCTCTCGTGATAAGATTCACAACATAAAAAAGGACTTAGCCGTAAGTAAACTGAAGCAGATTGTTAGGCAGTAAGGCGAACAACAGGAGCCCCTTCCTGACAACCGACGTCCACAAATATTTACATAGGGTTTGTTGGTGCTTTGCCTTCTGTACTCGCAGTCCAGTAATGGAGCCTTGCAAGACAGCAGATAGGTTTCTGCTTCTTTTGTTTTCTTGTTATCATATCAAGTAACATCTCTAGTGTTTTTTTTTTACAATTGGAGTCCATGCATCTACTGCTTTCGTTGTTGCAGCAACCTTGAAACTAATTTTTAACAATTAATTTTATCTCTTTTTTTTTATGGTATAGGAGGGCAAACGAGCGGTCGGAGCCATTTTCATGACTACCGACGCCCACAAACATCCGCATAGAGGCTATACAGATGCGCTGCCCTCCTTTCTCCTCCCACCTCCATGGGCCACTACATCTCTACTATTGAAGCTTTTATTGAATATAATATACGTAGATTTGGTTTAATGTTATGATATACCTATTCGGCTGAGCCGAATTTCGGCAGCTAAAGCTAAATTTTAGCATTCAGCCGAAGGTTTTATTCGGTTCAAACCATAATAGGCTCAACTACTTACACTAAGGATTTATTGATGTTATGAACTCAAAATTGTTTGGTATAATATAAAGTTATTTTGATGAATAAATCGATTTTAGTGGAGCACCACGTACAAAGTTGTTTTGTTATTGCTTATTTACTTATACAAAGAACAGATTTAGACGAAGAAGAAACTTGGAAATTACAAGATTTGATTAATTCCCAAGACAAAAGTTTCCAAGTGGAATTAACCTCATATTATAACATCTCACCTCCCACTCCGGTGCCAGATAAAATTACCGAGTCCCAAAAAAGATGAGCAGCCACTTGAGTGGTGAAGCAACCGTGTCGAGGGCGGGACGATCCTCGAGTACGAAACGGAGCCGGCGAAATTGATCCTGGCAACAAGTCTACATCGCAGTAAACATGGGCTCAGAACTGGGGATAAAACGGTTATGAAATGATGTCATTATAATGTTCTCTATCTTTTTTGTCTTCCTCTTTTTTCATTTTTAATTGAGAAGTTTATTGTAAGAGGTACCAGTAAAATGTGACCTCTTACTCACATCATACCTTTTGGAAATCTTCTCCTCAAATAGGCTACAAGAAACTCAACCCCGTGTGAGCAAGAGACAGCTCGCCGGTCGAGCCGGCCCACTCTAGCTGCAACACAGCACGGCACTATAACGTGTTGTTAGTTCACGTTCATTAGATACACGAATGCACTATTTAATAAACTAAGAACTCAATCCGATATCTATATATATAAAACTCAAAGGTGACATAGTCATCTATCAACACACAGCCCAAACCACTGGACGGATCAAGCTGAAATTTGGCAGGTAGATGTTATAACGTAGGCATGCCATTAGAACGGATTTTTAGAAATTCAACTCCTAAGGCGGTGAAGAAGGATGTTGAAGTATATATGGATTTCTTAGAAATTAAACGCGGGTGAAACCGCGGAGCACAGCTAGTACTTTTATAAAATCAAGGCTTCCAATAAAATTTTTCCCAGCGATCAAACATGAAAAATATGAAACTCGAACACAAAACCCTTTGCGACAAGTTCTCATGCGGCTCAAAAGCCAACTCTCGACGTAATCTCCGAACAATGGGGCTCCAAAAAAGCGGGTGTAAAAAGCCCGTGGGTGAAGTTTTTGCGGGCGTGAGTTTGTGGGAGTCTTCGACAGGTGAGCCTGTGTGGTGGTGTGTGTGGTACAGTGTACTGTGTGGTGGTGTGTGTGGTACAGTGTACTGACTACTGTGTGCTACACAATGGAGGAACTGTACGTAAATTTGTTTATCTACACTAATGTTGTAACATTCTACTTATGTTTCCAATACTTGACTTATAATGACTACTGTTATAGCTCAGACAACAAAAAACTCAATTTAAGCAATTTGACAT
>LUGF01044741.1:185508-197224 GCA_001625245.1 Calycopis cecrops
TTCATCTATTATTTATAATTATTGTATTGCGTTAAATTTAATTTAGTATTGTAATTTATTTTCCAATTTTGATGTATTACGCAAATTCAATTTTGATGAACCTAATAAATAAATAAATAAATAAATTACACAATACACCAAGGTAACGTAGTAAATACAGTTACACCTGAGTCACGTAGCATGTTGGAAGTTGTAATAAAATCGAAATACTTACAGGAACAAATTCCTCGGTTATCTCAGATGCGCTACCAGTACGGGCAGCACCCCGGGTGGAGTTACAGCTGTTGTGTACCGGTTAGTACTGAAGAGTTGAGAGATGGTTGGGACTTGGGAGATAAAGTTTGTACATCGGGCTACGGATATTACTTCCTTTTTTCTTATCGCGTCCTGTCACGCCTCGCCAGGCGCAAACGAAGTCGGCCGCATAGATGATACTGAGACGATCGGGTGCGGCTGTCATCCTCCGCATACAAAAGTGCAGTGACGTAGCCATATGGTTCGGGAATCGGGCCCGTCGCAAACACCTTGGATGGGGGATAATGAAAATAAGATTTCCAGGACCTAAAGTCTGGAAGATTTTCTATATTCTGGAAGAAATATCTGTGGACTTTACCTAACTTTGTACACCGCGTTAGCCTAGCCCCGTGCTAAGTACCGTAAGGACTTGTGTTACAAGGAATAGACAACGGAAATATATTTAATATGTTTTATAAATTTAAAAAAAATTATATATTTAAGATTTTTATTATATATATTACATATAATACATAGATAAATATACATGACCAAGGCGGGATTCGAAACCGCGACCCCTGGCGCAACATGCTCCGCTAATCCGAGCCTTGTACCACTGCGCCAGCCTGGTCGTGAAAAAAGTATAAGTACTTATAACTTAGCATGTTATAACATTGTTATAACTTAGCATGGTATAATATACGAGCTGTCCGAGTCTCTTGATCTCTATCGACTCGCATCGATTTTGCCAAATTGTTATCGGACGTTTTCCCATTCTCTACTTACTCGTCCGGTTGTTATTAGGCTTTTGACGAGATACCAAAAAAATCGCGGGCGTGTGAATGTTAGAGTAAGCCTCAAAAGAATATTATGATAATAATAAGTGCGTAAGACAAAATTACCCCTTTTTTTCTTTAAAAAACCAATGTGTCAGGCTTTCAGAGCAAAATGTCCGGCTAAATTTGAGCCTGTGTCAAGCTTTTCGATTTTTGGGCCCGGAAACATATCCCCAAGGGCACACAAATGGTATTTTGCGGCGTTATCACGCGACCTGGTACTTTTCGGGTGCTAGATGCCCAGCACTAGACCAGCTGAATCTGTGTGTGCAGCCGACTGTCCGCGTGGGCAGCGCGACGCAGCACGGGCTGTGAGAACACCGCGCGTGTTGTAACGACGCGGCCTAATTTTGATTGCCATCATTTGTGTATTGTGTTGCTTTACTCGCTGAGAACCTTGCGTACCCGCAGAAGGATGATAAAGTTTTTCGAAAGTGTGTGTGTTACGTGACGTATTGTGCATATCTGTCTGTTCCATGTAGATTCCATGTACCTACATTTATATATTCCTTGCTACAGCATGAACTGAATGTATAGAAAAATATGATATCGATAACGCAGTGACATTGGAAACATTATTTTTTACAATTTAATTAAAGAGGAAGGAAGACAAAACGTTCGCATTAGAGTTTTGCAGATATTAATTGTATTGATTTTCTTCCAAGAGCTTGGACTTCTCGTTTGCCCACGCCACAAAAAAGATGTTTACAATAAATCCAGGTCGCAGATGTGTTTGTTTTAATTTTTCACACAGAGAAACATCCCCACCCGGGTGGATTTGAAATGATGGCGATAAATGCGAGTTACCTCGGCCGACTGCGCCAATACGTGTTACAAGCATGAAAAAACTATCTCAACATCCACAAGTTACATCCGCTCCGAGCTGATCTCCGCGCCAACAGCCACATCCGCTTCGTTTAGTATTCCGCGCGGCCGCCGCGTGTCCTTGACTGTGACCAGCTGATCAGTGCTGCGGGTCACGTGCATGTGTGTGTGTTGGAGGTGAGAGAAATTGAAATTGAGCGCGAAACTTCCAGCTCAGCTCGCCCGGAGTTTCTTTACACGTATTAAAGCAAAAAAATGTTACTAAATATGCTTATGTTTGTTGTCGTTTTATAAGCAGCCACTAGTCTATACTATGCACTCTGTGCTCCGTTTTCACTAATAAAAAAGTAAATTAGTCTTTGGAAAAAAATAATTACCACCGCCGATTTAATGGTCGGTAAATGTTACCGTAATAAGTATATTACGTATGTTATAATAATTGATGAGGGACACGGGCGATAGTTGTAGCCACATTCAGTATCGTGTCTTGTATAGTTTTTAGAATCTAGATGTACCGCATATATTTACCCTATCCCCCCTCCCCCTTGAGAGATAATAGCCAACCGTAACGCAGACACCGTTACATCACTACCACGTTTTTTTATTTTATTTTAGTTATAGCTACATATTACTGTAACGGAATGTACCGTTATTTTGAACCAAAAAAAAAACCAAGTTTGAACTTACAAGTTAAAACTGGTAACGTAAATATATGTTCTCATGTGAGGCGGCCTGCGCACCAGCAGGTATCCCGCCGTGGGGACCTGGTGAACGGACCATTGGCGGGCTTTCACTGGGCCATTGATAGAGCGCGAGAGACCGGCTCCAACCTTACTTTGGACGAGGTGCATCGGTGGAGACAACACTTTGGCGTGCGTATGGTCGAAAAATGGAGAGCATGTTTAGAGGAGCCTATTTCTGGACATCGTACTGTGGTGGCGGTTCGCCCGGTTCTAAGGTAGTGACTCCACCGACGGCACGGGGCGCGCGGCCTTTTGTCTTACACAGGTCCTAACGGGGCGTGGCTGCTTCGGTAAGTACCTGTGTAGGATAGCTCGTGCTGAACCGACGCCAATATATTACCACTGCCGGGCGGAAGAGGACAAGGCGGAGCATACGCTCGCAGATTGTCCGGCCTGGGTGGAGTCTAGGACGCCACTATGTGCGGAAATTGGGCCGGATTTGCCCCTGTCGACAATAGTTAAAGCTATGGTTGAGAGCGACAGATCCTGGAAGTCTGTGTTCCGCTTCTGCGAGGTGGCCATCTCGTGCAAACAGCTGGTAGTGAAAGAGATATAGAGTGAGGGAACTTACTACTACTACTACTAACTGTACTCGCACTAGACATGGGCGGGTGACCACAGACTGTCACCGAGACAACCAGTGATGGATTCGGCGGAACCATCTCAGGCATAAGTCATAACCATGTCCCCTCAGTAGTAGTCTGACGTATCAGTAGGTGGGCACGCCTGCCACGAAATAGAGGAGAGCTTGCCAACGTAAGCTCCCGCTGGCGGAAGCGCGGAAGAATGCCGGCTCCCCGTACTTCAGGTGGTGGGGTGGGCAAACGAGCAGTCGGTGCCATTATCATGACTACCGAAGCCCATAGACATCCGCATAGAGGCTATATATCTATATAATGATATCGCATCTGCGCTTCCCTCTTTTCTCGTCCCAACTCCTCCTCCTGAGTTAAATTACATAATTACAAGTTCGGTAAATTGAAAAGGCATATTCACGAGAATTAAGTTTTTATTAAGTACACAATACATTATGCACAGTTATTAATAATGACATTGTTTTGGTGCCATATTTGCATATGCAGCAGAATGTGATTATAATGCAGATGCAGTAATGTAAATACAATATAATATGGAAAAATACAAGTACATTTATTGAATGACTATGAATATGATAAATTATACAATTTTGTAATCATTGTTGTCCATTTTCAGTTCCCATTGTAGCATTAGTTCGATCAACAAATCTGAATAGTTGTTTATGCGCAATTACCGACAATGGATAGAACTTTACAACAAAAACATTCCGTTTTCACAGATTCATTCACATCTGTGAATGTGAAATATTATTAATATTTGGAGAAAAGACCGGGGTGTGGAGATACTTTTCACTGCTGCCGCTTTGTCTGCAAATCGTCATTCCTTCATCATGATAAGTAGATAATTCACGACCTAACCCTTGCGGCTTACACAATGGTAAAAATTTAACAGGATTCGTAGTTTTTTTTGGGGCAAACGTGCCAAATTCCAAAAAATCCTTAGCGATATTTTTAAAGTATGTATATGGGTACAAACGAGCAACTGGGTTATTTGAATTACCTTTTATATTATCCGCATAATTGTTATACGTTAAGGTTTCCTTCTTCCCTCCTATAGGTCACGGAAATGAGAAATATCAAAAACACTTATCGGCGGAAATGTATGAACGAGAGATCCCCGGTCGTCACTCCTGAGTTGTGGCGGTCCAGTTCGACTGCACTGCAACTTGGCTCTCGCTAGAAACCTGACGTAGTCGTTTCAGCCAGTCCCTCAGAAGTCAGGTGTTAGATTTCTGAAATGGCTTGACTTTGGCTGTTCTACAAGTTAAAAAAAAATCAGCGTCCGAATGAAGTCACAAATTCACATGTGAGAGAAGTGAGAGTTCCCCGATGTACAATCTGTGCGCGGGCAAAGTGGCCGCTTTCCACACGCATGCGCCGAGCGCGCATAACGGGCCGACCCGCCGCGCGCGCCGCATGTGCTTCGCGCCAACTCGCCCGCGAGTGAATGTGCTTACGAGAATACCGAGTGTTGTGTGGTGAAAATATTACTGTATGCCATTAGGATAATTACAACGGTGAGTTAAGAGTTTTATGATTTACTCTATAATGGCGGACTTTTCGCCTGACAAACAGTAAACTGCGATAAAAACTATCGTATGCCCCATTTCGCGACTTCATTGACTTCTATGAATCGTTAGAAACGGTCCAGCGGCAGTTTGTTAGATGGTAAACATTCAGATAAATATACTTAGTAATATACAGGTGCAACTTTATAAATAATGATTACAGGGCTTACATTTTTGCAGGTTAAAGAAACCAAATAACATGTGAATTAAGGTCTTTCTTACACATTCGCAAAATATTTTTGTGACCCACAATCGGCTTTATTAATCGACTCTTAAATAAAAAATTAAACATCATACATTCAGAGTAAAATATAAATAAACATATGAGAAAAATAACCTGGTTTGGGTCCATGATAATTTTCTTATTAGATTTCGGCAAATTTTTAATTCGGCTAATTTTTAAGTTTAGTTTTCCGAATTTATGAATTTGAATATAATTAAACAAAAGAGCGTGTAATAAAATTAAAACATTGTAACAATGAGAGGTAAGTGTTTGACTTCACAACTATTGCATAAACAGTCAGATTTGAAAAATGTAAACTTGCAGAATTCTATTTACAATACGTGCTTAGTTTATCAATCAATCTTTAATGTTTTAATAGTAAGTATCGTAGAAGAAGATCTATTATTTTTTTCAGCAAATTCCTACTTGAACAAACACCAATTATAGGAACGTTTAAAATATTTGTCTAACTTAATTTGATAAAAAGCTATGTACCTACTTACTACATTATTTATAGAACTGTAAACATAATAGAATTAAATATTACCAGAGACGCAATAAATGTCGCTTGTGTGGTGAAGTTAATGTGAAAATAAAGGGTTATGTCCACAATGGAGTTAATATCTCATTTATGTTAGATTACCCTCATTTGAGATCAATCCGCGACGAGTCAACGACCGCGCTCCGAAGTAGCGCACTTACATCTGTAACATTGACAATTCTTCACTTTGCAATAAAATCGATATCGGATCGTTTAAAATCGATTAAGATATGGTTTTATAGTGCAGTTCGGTTTCCTCAAGATCTAGCTAGCCTTCTAAACTTTATGATAGGGGCCATAAAAAATAACCATGGATGAGCTCTCGGTAATGAGAGAACTAATATCATTCTTAAATTCTTCCGTATTTAAGTAAGAGGTAATGCCCCGCTGCATGCATGCAGCCGACTTGGGCCGGCACGACCTGGAAGGTACCTCGATTACAGGATACCGGCGTAAAATCACAGAAGTGTGTGAAATATTAATTTTAAAAGTCGTTTCGTGTGGTGAGTGAGTAGCCGGTGGCCCATGGAGGGTGGAGGAGGAAGGAGACCAAGCCAATCTATGCTGATATCTACGGGCGTCGTTAGTCATGAAAATGGCTCCGACTGCACGTTTTCGCCTTGTACCTAGTAGTGTAGTAGGTACTATAAGAAATCATTAGTGATCGACCAGCCTATTTGGTTGTGGACAGTACTGCTTGAGTTGTCCCGGGTTTGGTATCGATGTTCAGCGCCAGATAAAGCTCTGGCCGGACCCGGGGCTTAGGACCTTGGAGTTGAGAAAAAGGTGCTCCCTTTTTGTAGCCGTAAAAGCGCCCCCTTTTTACGGCTACAAAAACGACCTTAAGGCCCTTAAGCCTTACGGTGCCTGGGGCTGCAGCCCCTTTAATCCCCCACCTGAATCCGTCCTGTCGATAGTGCATGGTTTAGTTCTTGAACATCGTGAATTAAAAGTGCGATAACATGCCAAAAATTATTAAAAGCTATGTAGGTAACGAAAATGCATTATAGTTTACAATAGTATTCGAAGGAAAGAAAGCAGGCACATACATAATGTTATAATCATAGCAACACAAATGTATGTAGGTTTCACTTACAGCAAGTAATGTTGCCAGACTCAAATTTACAAGAAAATACAAATACCATTTCGTAGGTGCACTGATACGGCTCACAGAATCGATCCCCCACTAGAAGCCTATTTACTGCCACTGCTGCGCCTATCTCTATTTATTTAGGCCTTTTATTAATTAATTGAAAACATATGAAGTTCAATAATTTCGTGGCTGTCAGATTATATCAACTCTTACGTAGCTACACCCGAACGTGCATTTGTGGTGAAATTAACTTGTAACAACTTTAACACAGTTTCAATACAATATAATTACAATATTCTTCTTATGGTACTGTTAGGAAAACATGCGTTATTTAATATAATACGCTATACGGTTGATTAAATAAAAAAATACTAGAAAATAGAAAGCACATACATTATGTTGGCACGCAAAATCATGCATGCAAAATTTTATATGTCGAGAGTAAGTTTGTATTTTGAGGAGAAAGGAGCGCAGGAGCAAAACAGTAAATAACCATCGGCGCGAACTGAAAAAGTTTGGGAACCGTACATTTTGTCAACCAGCTAGTTTTGAGAGACAGTGACAGCTTGATTGCTAAAAAGATACCGAAACAAAGTGACAGACTGTGCTATCCTATTTATATTATCAAAGCGAAAGTTTGTATGTTTGTTTGTTTGTTACTCCTTCACGCAAAAACTGCTGAACCGATTTTCATGAAATTTGGCAAACACATAGATGGCAACTTGAATTAACACATAGGACAGTTTTTATCCCGATTTCCCGGTTTCTATGGGATGCCATGGGATGATTTTCTATTTTCCACGGGATCGAAATTAACGCGAGTAAAACAGCGGGGCGCAGCTAGTGTAATAATATAATGCGACACATTTCATACGAGAAAACGTGTAACGTCTCCCCCAGAACACACGCCAGACGCCATGTGGCGTTGAGAACTGAGTGCTATTTGCCACATCTTTCCATAGTTACATGACAGTTGCGAAGACTGGATCACTCAACTCAAAAACCTCGTCCGAGCGGTACTAGCAGGTATTACGCCACGGCCGGCGAGGGGTTACTGATGATGAAACAACAAAAACTGTGTCCATCCAGCCGCGGCGCCCCTGTTAGTGGCATCACTCACAGTGATAGCCGGGTTACGTGTGCAGCGTGCACTACCTGTATACTACATACATATTAATACATATTAACTTTACTGTTTCATCATTATAAAAAGCCGGTCAAGTGCGAGTCGGACTCCTACACCGAGAGTTCCGCACCAACAGGAGGTACGCTGTATCATGTTTGCCTAGTACATTGCCCAGCTCCCCAGCTCACAACAACAGCTCTCCCCGTATTATGCACGCCTGGTACATAGCCCAGCTGCCGAGGTATGTAACAACACCTCTCCCTGTATCGTGTACGCCTGGTACATGGCTCCAGCTCGGAGGAGGTGTGTATCGGCTATTGGTTACGGAAGTGCTCGGGCGGCGGGCGCTATTACGCGCCGATATCATTACGGGCCGGTGGCCGATGGCTTGCGGTGCTTGCCCGGCTATTGAGGCGAAACTGTCAATAATACGCCGCACAGACGAACCGACACACAGAGAACGTTTTTATGTAACTATGCCTTACCCTAACAGTTTACTCCTTAAGAAAATAATTAGGCACACGGTATGAAAAAAATAGAAGTAAAATAATTGTGTTAAACATTTTAACAACAGGTGTATCGCGCTAACGTCTCTTGCGTCTCTTACTCACTTTTCACTTCAGAGTTATCAGCTCACAAAGTTTTTTCAATATTATTCCAGCTTTCACAAAAATAAACCAATTTTCGAAAATATCATGTTGGTAGTAAGTAACGTATTAAGACTCAGAGCTAACAACATTTCCAATGATGACAAATGACATGCAAAAATATATTGAGTCATTCTGTCTTGTTAGGCAGTAATATCTCCATGTTACCGATTACTTATTCCTGGCAGTGGGGGAACGCAAAACGGACTCTGAAAACTCGTGCAAGCCGCGGTAACGTAACTAACACTTTATGATGTTGACATGACAACGACGCTTTACACAAAAGCCCTCGTTTGAAATATCTTTAGTCTCTGGAGAGGCTTGATCTGTGCGCGGTTCCGTTAGTCAGAACGGAGAACAATAATAAATAATTTAGCAGAATTAGATCTGTCGCGACGAAAAGCGCTGAGGCAATACCCTCCCCCTTATTGTTCTGTTGCGGAGCTGACGGGTACTGGATCATCAGCAGTCTCTCGCCGCTGTCCCCTAGCCTAATATGTTCTGTGTGTGTGCGATTTGTCTCTTCACATAAGTTTTAAGATTTTGGCGAAAAACGCATACCTACATGACGTGTCTCTTTAGGGTAAATTTGACTAAATTTAAGTCGGCCCTGTGCCGAGACTTTGGCACGCAAAAACTCTACTTCAGTCACATGTTTGTTCCGAAAAAGAAGTGAGAAGTTTGTAGTATGTTCCGTAATTTTTTTATCCCGTAGGATGATGACCGGAGGCAAATCAGGCATTAGCTTACATTCCGAGGCAAAGGACAAAGGTGTTTAGTTTAACACGGCGAACTGGACTCTGACTTTGAACTTAGAAATTAAAAAATCCTAATAAAACTTTTTGGTAATTTCATGATCAATCGTCATCGTCTGCGACTGATTACGCTGGACACTAGACCAGACCTAGTCCAACAGTTTGTACGTCTAAATATTTAGCCGTAATTATAGCATTAGCCCCATCAATAGTTGAGGCGATGACAACACGACTCGCGGCGATACAGCGTGGACAGCGATAGGCCACGTCCGCGCGTGTGACAACCTTACGTAATGTGGCTGCACTTGCTCAACGCGACAGTAGGCTCGCGTGGGCCGACAACACGCTGAACCAGCAGCGAAGCTATCGCGATGCCCATAAGCATCAGCTCCACCAGAGGTCGCTAACTAAACAAAAGCGAAATGCAATAATGAGTTTCCTGCCGTACTTTGTGAGCGAGTTCCAAACGTCCAATGGGAATATACTACAAGTGTGTGCGCCAGTGTGCGCAGGCACAAGTATACTCGATTCCTGTATTTCCCAATTTCGGCCAACAGTCCTACAATACTAAAAAGAATTTTGGCACAGGACAAGCGTAATTTACCCTACTAGCACCGGGGTGTAGCACCTTGGACTGAATAACAATTTGAAAACTGCACTTTTTTGCCCTCGCCGGGACTCGAACTCCGGAGCACCAGATCTATGTCTGAACATGCTCACTAGAGTCTAGACCAAGAAGTGTAGTGTTAGTGCACTAATGTACGATGTGCGTGTGGGAAGCGGCTCGGCCCAGCCGCAGATCAGATCGCGTCAGCTAATTGTGCGAGCTCGTGTGAACTGTCGTGTGCTCTCTTCCTGCCCCCTATCGGACCATCTCGCCGATAAGGCCCGTTTTATACGGTACATGCATTGTTTACATCCACTCTAGAATATAGCGGGATACGATGTTATCGCGGGGAAAATGAGTTTACCAACAGACCTTGGGTTGACCAGCTCCGTGACGAGCTGCCGGGTGGGGCGCGGTGCGGTTTGTGAGTGTCTGTGGCCCAGAAGGAGGAGAGGAGGAAGGAAAACACATCTACAGATCAATTCTACAAAAATCCTATTTTCTTCTGATTTAATTCGTTGCAGGCCGTAAGACATTATCTTTTCCCTCGGGCTCCCTGAGATCATATCAAAGGATCCATGTGGTTGCTGCTGTTGATCCTGCGACACAGGAGTAGCAGCGCTGGAAACGTGTGGTGAGCCAAGACCGTTTAAAAAGATCAATTCTTTGGATTTCTATGATCGTTTGTAGTGAGTAAATCAGATTCATCATTTACACTTTTTACAGTATCAAATGTTTCACAACGTGTTTCTACGCACGAGTACAAGAAGTAACACAACCACAAGTTCAGTACTAATAAGAGCATGAAACAAAAGTGAGCGTTTACACCTATTGCGCCAGTTACATACGTTTATTTTGGTTTATAAGTTCGTTTGCTAATGTGTTGTCTAGCGACCCGACACGGATTTGCGCATTTAGAAATTTTTGTAATTTTTGCTAATTTTTTTTTTCTCGAATTGTTTTCACTGGTGTCATGTGAGCGGGCTCGGTTATGCGGGTACATGCAATAGAATAGTATTCTATTCTATTATAGTAGAAAAGAGTATTGTAGTAGAAGTAGAATAGTATTATATTCTATTGTACGTCCTGGCGAGATCCAGGTAGCCTGGGTCTTGGAGTATCATGAACATATTTTATCAATTATTTTGTCGTACTTCTTTCACATTCATAAGTCATTAGTATCTTCATACAAACGCGCCTCTTGACGTCCTCCAGTCGGCACCCGAACTCCTTAAGTACCTAAATATGTTATCTACAACAAGACAAGTGTGCGGGGATTGTGATGTGTTATGTCAGTACTTGTAGTCTGCGGGTGAGAGAGGAGGCCGCAGACGCGGCCCCTCCACGCAGACGACGAACGGGGGTGCGTAGGAGGCGCTACTTAGCGCGCCTCCAGTAGCACCTCTGTGCTCGTGTCGGGCCGGGATGGGAACCCGTATCTAAAGACACGACGTCGCCGGGACTGGCCAGTAGGATGCCGGGCAGTCCCCGTTGAGGAGAAGTCTGGCCTGTTCGCCGAGGCCAGCCTGTCGCTGGAGGGTCCTGTAGCCTGCAGATCCGGGATCCTCCACTTATAGCGGCTGAAGGCACCCGCAGGGGTTTAGTCGGTAGGGGCGTACCAATCGCCGAGCCCGACACAGGCCCGGTTTCAGAGCCAACCCAGGCTCCCGGGTATCGTGCGTAAATGCATTCCCCTGCGAGAACAAAAAAAAAAAGTACTTGTAGTCTGTTCTCTCCCTCATTATGAACTGCCGTAAAGATTGTTGATGATACTCATCTTATTACATCCGGATTTATGTTTTCACTATGTCTTCTAATTTGTCCCCGTATCTATAGTATTGGACATGAGTTAAGGGCCCGGCTCTCACAAGTCGCGTGCTATAGTGCGCTATAGCGTGCTATCGGCTCGCTGATTACCGTTT
>LUGF01044741.1:203809-225781 GCA_001625245.1 Calycopis cecrops
TTTCCATTTTTTATAATTTTTCATTTTTTATTGTTTTTTTGTTTTGACTTTCATAAGTGTCTTGTTGTGACCTAAATGAATAAATGAATTTGACTTTGACTTTGACTTTGACTTTGCATGTCACATCTCGTTGGCAGAGTTGAGGAGTAAGGACGAGGTTCCTCCGGACCTGATAATAATAATTAAATTAGTTATTATAACGGGAGGGGAGTGGGGATTCGGTACTTCTTTGGACCCCAAACCTCTCTCTCTCTATATATATTCTGTGTCAATTTTCTACCGAATCCGTAGTGTTTTTGCGTGAACAAGTAACAAACACACATGCACAGATCCGCGGGTCGGTAATAGCTCGGCGCATTGTTTGGATCGCGTGTGTATCGCGTGCGCGGCCGCAGCTTGCGTAAGGCGGAGCGGCGCGGCGCGAGGTGTGAGCGACGAGCGTGTGCGAACTGTACGTAGAACGTGTTTTAAGTTATATTATTAAGATAAGAAATCAGATTAGGGTCGCCACCCGTACTTTATGCTAAACTATTGTACGTTATTTCAAACATTTGTACTGTACCTATACTTTTTGAGAACAATAAAGTACGCCGAAATACTTTATATTACACAATCAAAAATTTATGGGATTCTAAAAGTGTAGACCGTAAGCTTGCCACCAAAAACCTAAGTTTTACATATTATTAAAATTAAATAAGCTGTTTCACTGATGATCAGCGTGATAATACTTGTGAAAGTGAAATAAAGTTGGTACGTACTATCTACTACTACGTAGGGTAGGTAGGTTACAATATTCTTTTTCCTAATTAAAATTATGTTGTTAATACTGATATTTTGAAAATCATCTACTTTATTTTCTTACCATTTGTGGCCCTTTAGCCTTGTACTTTATTTATCCTCCTAATCCTAAAAAAGATCCTAAAAAATTGGCACCAATACGACGACAGAAAGCGGCACATAATGCGGTCTCCGTAGGAGGCCCATAATCCAAATTTAATCATTTAACAAATCCAGACGTTTTAAACCAACCATGGTAACGGATCACGGATCGTACATCAATCAGCAGGTACCTACATAGTATTTTAAGGTGTGCCAATTTTTGGGGCCAAATTTTTACTTTAACTTCTTTATAATATGATGTTTGTGCCGAGTTACTTTCTCATTGGGTTACACTTATTGGGTTAATATCTTTGTTGTACTTACAAAGATGTGTGACAATAAGTGTTGTGATGATTTATGCTGAGTGCTGTGATGAAATGATTTATGCGCCTGGACTCTAGTAATAAGTTGCGTTTGTTAGAGTCAACCCCAAAGTCAAGCAACTATTTCTCGGGAGGCTGTCCCGGAGCATCGCACCGAGCAACGCGCTCGACGCATTAGCACAGATCTCTCCGTAGGAGAGTTCCCACGGAGCAAGTGGCCGCCTCACCTTGGGCCGCACTCCGATCGGCTTCTTCAATTAACTATGGGTTTTGTAACGCGTTTCAGATATACAAGTCGGCCACCCGCGCCCGCTCGTAACTCGCTCCACACTCGACGCATTAGCACAGATACTCTCCCACGGAGCAAGTGGCCGCCTCACCTTGGGCCGCACTCCGATCGGCTTCTTCAATTAAATATGGGTTTTGTAACGCGTCTCACATTGCTGACCCCAGGCTCCGTATTCGAATACTTTGTAAGGATTTATGGACCAGTAGGGCAATCATTTTGTGCATAATCGTGATTGTATTTTGAATTTTGATTAAGTATTGCAAGCATCCATATCCATAGAGTATCTGTCGTTATATGGTACAAATGAAATCGATGAGTGTATATTTTAATATGTCATTATAATATGAAATTTGGCTATTTATAGAAAGCACAATCTGAAAATATAATCGGTAGATTCTTCGAGGAAGTATGATTGAAAATTTTCAATTTACAATGACACTGAAAAGTGTTTTCAAATTTTTAATAACAGCCCGAAGTCAGAAAGTTGTTAGGTGCACCCTCGTGCCTCGGAGAGCACAGTAGCGTCCAGCGCCTGATTTCTATTCGGTCGAATTAGGCTGCTTTTCCATCGTAATAGGAAAATGTGGCAATTGAGAATGTACTTGTGTAAGCACAGACCATTGATTCATCACATAAGTCCTGCACATAACTAGCCTCTATAGAGGAGGCTAAGTAGCCGGTGGCCCATGGAGATGGGAGGAGAAAGGGGGGCAGCGCATTTGTATAGTCGCTATGCAGATGTCTATGGGCGTCGGTAGTCATGAAAATGGCTACAACTGCTCGTTTGCCTCCTATACCATAAAAAAAAAGGAGGCCGGCTGGGATGACATTTAGCATACAATAAACGGTTTTTGTAAACCTTATCAAAAGGTTTTAAATACGTGCAAACTCAAGAATGTGGATAGAAAGGACAGGGCATCTTCAATAATTGATTGCACATTCCTGTGTACGAGGACAGGTGACACGACAGCAGACGAGGTCGCGTGGGTCTCCAGCCGGCAGTACCAGCGCATGAGACAGTCGCATAAATCGTTAGCAATTACCGGCGGCCCACGCGTGGGCCAAACTGACCTCATAGCAGATCCTATCTCGCTATTGTTTAGTGTATGTGTTGTCGATGTTTAGTCGTAGACCGTATACTGAATACTCATACCATAGATGATGTCTATGGTTAGGTACAGATGCCAAGAGAGGGATGTTTGACATTACGACCATCGCGGTTCCGCGATAGCTGAAGACTAGCTAATAGTGCTGACTGCTGACCGACTCAAGTGCAAATTTCCTTGAACATGGCGTAAACATTTTTTGTAATGAAAATATTGATCTAGCAACCCTGTTACAGGCACCACATGTAGCGCCATCTGCGAGAACTTAATTTGTAACATCGTTTACAAGTACGTCTTGAATGTAAGATAACGCTGACCACACTTTGACACGCTGACAAAACTTTTTTTCCTTCTTTTTGACTACTTTGCCCATTATCATCATTCCTCTTCCCCCTCCAATGGTCCACCGAAAATTTACAAACGCGTCGCAGCTGTCACTCTGCAGCGGTATTGTATGAGCAAGAGGAACTGGCTGAATTTCGCTGGAATGCAGGAAAGCACTTCCTCATTCAGAGAAGTTACCAGACACAGATCCTAATGTCAATAACGGTTGCCGTGTCTCTGTAATATGGTGTAACCAGCAACAAACCCTCGCCCCACAGTGTCCGGGCGCTGATGCTGCAGTAATTAAAGAAAGCTCAGTTACGCAAGCCGCTGCCGCCCAGCTGGTTATGCTTTCACCACAAATAAACAGCTCACGTAACGCCGTCATTTCTATTGTCTCACTTTTGTGGAATGTTCTATCATTTCTATTGTCGTTATAATTCACCATTGCTCTAATACCTACTGTCCAATAGCGCAATTATTTAAAAATGCGAAAATGGAGGCAATTTTTTTTTGTATCCCGTGGTACCTACTATAAATCTATACCTACTTATAACACACCATTTTTCTGCCAATCATATGAGTGGCATATGATTATCTAAAACAAACCCCATTAGTCGTCTGAGAGGCGGGCGGGGGTTCTGCCTGGAAGTGCGGTGCATGGTGTTGTGTTACATTGTCGGTACTGACACCGTCGCTGACGCAATATCAATGAACCGATACTCGCGAGTGAAAGCCGGCAGCCCGGCACCACTTTTTATTTGCATACGCGAGAACAACATATTCTAACACCATTGTTCGGTACTGGGAACATATTTGTTGCCAATTGCCATACTTGGCTTACATGGAAAGTGCAGCTCTTGTATGTCTTCCGTGTATAGAACCAATGGCAGCTGCATGCATCGAAATGTTATCCATGGGAATGTAACGATATCAGTTACTAGAGAGAATAGTCAAATACTGTTTATGGAACTTAAAAACTCCAATATATTTAAAATGAAATGAGTATGAGTCATTTTACGTTACGCTTTACTGCGCTTTATTCGCTTGTCTCTAGTGCACTTGTCACTTCAGAATCACAGCAAACTCATAGCTAAGAAACTAGCAGCTAGCAACTCTAATAGCGGATCCAATATCGGAGCTGAACTAGTATTCCATTCTTCAAAATAAACACCCACAGATATCTGCAATACCATACAGTTGCGTTGCCGGCTTTAAGACGAACAAGCTCTGAAGGTCCCTAAGTATTGGTTCGGATGATTCCAAAAAAGAAGTAGAGCGCAGGAGGAGCTTTCTCCCAAAGCGCACGGCACTGCACTGAGGAGTAGAAGAAGCGCTGTGAAAAAAGTTACATGATCGCCAACCAGTACAGTTCCACCGTGCACTATCGCACGGGTTTAATTATTACACGAGTGTTACATCAACGCCAGAGAATCGACTTGCAGGCCGCCACGTAATAAGCTTACATCAATATTATGTGGAGTCTCAGTGATATGAAACTTGTGACGTCATCGAGTTCAAGTAAAAAAATTACCGAGTCGGAGTATTCCGTGTAAGGTATGCAAGAAGAACAGTTTATTCGTTTAAGTTAAATTACATGATAATAGTATACAATAACATACGTTAAAAATAAAAATGAGTCTATTATTCTCTAAAAGGTTGGCAACGCATCTGTTAGACCTCTGGTGTTAAGGATGTTTGTGGGCGTTGGTGACTTTACATCAGGTGACCCAATTGCTCGTTTCCCTCCTATGCTTTAAAAAATAGTAAGAGGTAGTACCACGCTGCATGCGTGCCGCCGAATAGGGCAGGCACGACCGGGGAGGTACCTCTCGCTTGCACGATGCCGGCGAAAAGTGACAGCTGTGCTGTGCAGCTGCACGTTTCGTGCGGTGTGTAAGTAGTAATAGTATAATGGCCCATGAAGTGTGGAGGAGTAAGGAAACTATGCATCTGTATAACCTCTGCGGATGTCTATGGGCGTCGGTAGTCATGAATGGCTCTGACTGCTCGTTTGCCCCCTCATAAAAAACAATCTGCAGGCGTATGCTCCTGTTTTGTAAGTAATGAACTATAAATATGAGTTGGTATTTTTTTTCTATAATATGACACTAAGTTTCCAATTTACATATTTTCCCCTTTCATCTATTTCCTCTCATAATTTTCTGAACATGGGCTTGGGGTATAAGTTTTTAAGATACGGAGAGAGGGGCAACATACTCATCATATAATTGCTTCGTATTTTATATTGAAGTACGGAACCCCAAAAAGGCATCGGTATGTCGAACGGATATGGCAGGACAGGGTAATTCAAAATTATAGCATCACGAACCACGTCATATTTATATTTGCGAGAAAATCGCGATTTCTACATATTCAATATCGACCTTAATAACCCAGACATACGCCCACAGACATCCGCAATACCAGGGATCTTGCAGATTCGTTGCCGGCCTTTGAGAGATGAATAACCTTTCTTGGTCCTTAACATAACTCTACATACATACGGCTCGAAAAACCTTTAGGTACTTTCTGCAGCAGTCGCGTAGAGATCATCAGCCGGGGAACGTCCACTACTGACATAGGCCTCCACATAATAGAGCCTCCCCCCCTCTCCCGCCCGAAGATGCTGCCACCTTGTCGTGGTGGGGGGCTTGCGTGCCTCTGTGATCTCAAGGCTATGCCGGACAGGCATACCGAACAGGCCTCCCCCTAAGTCAGACTAAGGCACGGTTCTGACGAAGTAGTAGGGGCTGTTCGGAGCTCGGAGGCGGCCGGAAGGACCAACGTCTAATTACGTCTACAATTTATAGACAGACTACACCCCTGTAATATTTTATGCTCACTGCACCTTTACATACTAATATTATAAAGAGGTAATGTTATCCTTACTAATATTACAAATCTGAATGTAAATTCGTTTGTTACGCCTTCATGCCAAAACTACTCAATCGATCACCAAGGAAGAGAAGTATGGTTTTTTGGCCGAGGTCAGCCTATCGCTATAGGGATCCTGTTGCTTTTAGATCCGGGATGCTCCAGTTATAGAGGCTGAAGGGGTTTGGTCGGTGTTACACTCCCAAGTGTCGAGTCTAACATAGGTATAGGGGCCACCCGGGCTCCTAGATATCATACATAAATGTATTCCACGGCGTTAACAAAAAAGTGTGGGGAGGCCCCTCATAGACCGCCCTAGATCACAGCCACGAGTCGATATTAAGTATTCTCCACTGGGAGGATGGGGTCATTATAGCCATTGAACTTTCTTAGACCGCATGAAACGAGACAGCCCATGCCTGCATGCCGCTGTAGATGCGACAGTTACCCCGGAAGAGGCGGCACAATTAGGCTGCGATGTCGCGGCGCTACCTCACAAAAGTGGTTAAAACTGAGTAATTACGGCAAATGAGGTATAAAAATATACGGCGGTGTAATGTGGTCGGCGGGCGCGCATATACGTTACAGCAAAAAGCGGCCGGCAGTGTAACACGGTGTTTAATAGGGCGCGGAATGCTGTACTGTTTCCGTTAGCGTCCGCAGGCTGCGAACACACGGAGCGGTCGAACGACGCACGCTCTGAGCGTTGACGCGTGTTACGAGTAACCTTTTTTTGGTAACGCAGGGGAAAACTTTTATGTATGCTACCCAGGAGTCAGGTAGAGTGTTGGGCTCGCCAATTACCCCTACCGACTAAACCCTTGCCTTGGGTGCCTTCAGCTGCTATGATTGGAGGGACACGGATCTACAAGTAACATGGTCCTTCCAGCGACAGGCTGGACTTGGAGGAAATGCCAGACTTCTCCTCCTTGGGGACTGTCCGGCTGCCTTTGAACAGTCCCTACTACAACGTTTGAACCGTGAAATGGGGTCAGGTTCCCATGCTGACCCCTGGTCCTAATGTTCGGAGCAACGGAGCACGCAAAACAGGTCGTCCTAATCCACGCCGCCATCTGCTGAATCAGAGGGACGGGTGGAGGATCTAAAAGCTGAGCTGCTCTTAGTCTGGCCCCTCCCCCAAGCCTATCGGCTTAGCCTTGGGGATTATAGAGGCAAGCTAGCCCCCCCACCACGATAAGGTCACAGCATCTTTTACGAGTACCTACTTTATTTTTTTACATTGTTCAAGCATAGGTGCAACGTCTATTCGGATCACTTCATCGTCAACGCCCACAAAAATATTTAATATTACAGGTTTTGTTCAGTTGTAACCCTGGATTTATTGCGCAGTGGAAGTGAATTATTATACACAGAGCTCAAATCAGAATGAACCTGTCTGCGATTACGCAGAGCTATATTAAACTTAATAGGTGCAATTACCTTGTGTCTCCGGGGTCCGGCTTAATATATATCACATTAACCTCTAAAACCTATGGCCATAAATTTCAAGTTTGTAATGAGATATACTTAGCCTTCCGTGAAGCTGCAATCCGCCCGAAATATGAATCTTCTTAGGCAAGCCTCTCAACAATGGTTCTCAATTGTCCAATTATTCACATTCACAAACACACATAAGTTCAAATATTAGTCCAACAATTAATTTACACTCCCGATAATATTAACAGGGAAAACAACACGTAAATTATATTAGAGATCACAACTCAAATCTAAATGCGATATTAGGCGTCTGCAATTAACAATGACGCGACTGATCTCTGGCAACAAACAATAATCGAAAAGCAAAAAGGCGTAAACAATTAACTACGCGATCGATCTCTCAAGAGATGCAACAATATGGCCGCTCACTCACAACTCACGCGTCGCAACAGCGCGGCAGCGACCGACGCGGCCTCACGCGGCCCACACCGGTATTACAATATTGATTACATTGAACACGACTAGATGGCAGCACATGTGGTTCAAAACAGGTTTTGTAAATACGTTGTCGGTCTTTTCGAAGGTCCGGTAATACCGAGAGCGGTACTTGATTCTATATGCAGTAGTTAACTAGCTGGTATGATGAGAACCCTTATGGTTCAGGAATACCCAAAACTTACGCAATTATGTATTAATATTAATAATGATATTATCAAAAATACTTTCTTATCAGTCTCATATATATGTTATTCTTAACATAATATATAAAACTTGACTTGGCCAACTTTCTTGTGTTTCGGAAAATTCATTTACGCACTGCCTTCGGGTCTTAGATGGTGAATACCCACTAAAACCCAGCGGGTGGCATAAAATTCCTAAATTTCTACTTTAACGCAACATTATTGTTTCTACTGTTATGAGCGCTATATTGTGAATGGCCTTAGACGTTCGAATAGCGCGTCAAACGCCACCTCTGTACTAAGCCTTACAAGCATCTCGCCTACTTCTACGCGCCGCAGTGATTACGGTCGCGTTCATGATCTTACCTCTAAGTCCCGATGCTGCCCTGGTGGCTGGTGGCTGGTGACGGACGGGTTTTTGTGTAATCATTAATTATATTACGACTTGTCTGATCAAAGACGTTAAGTGCACAGAACGTTATTGTTTTTCTTATGTAATTGCCAGTTTTTGTATTCGTTCGGTCAATGTTTTTTTTTATAAAACGCGAATGTCTCTCATTACACGGAGTCTATCGCATTCTCATAACTTAGATCTTCTTAAAACTTCTTACTTGCCAAACGACCCAGTCGGTGCTTGCTTTTTTCTCTTTAATAATTTTGATAATTTAAATTTGTTTTTTTTGTTTCCAGGTGTGAGCCAAGTATCTCAGCCTAGGATTCTGCTTGCTGTGAGTATTACTACTGCTAAGTACTAACTACTAACTTAACCGTTTACACCATGTATACACATATCGTCCACAAAATTTTGTAGTCTTTATCAGTCCACTATTACACAATGGTTAAATGGTAAGACCGATGACGTGTGTCATCTAGATGCCTAACTTGGTCTATTTATGGCGTGACGACATTACACGCTGCACCTATAATGTATTGTAGGTTACACACATAATATGCAATATCTTCATTGTAGTTTATGTATACCTAGAATATACCATTTTTTTGTCGCAGGGGAATGCTCTTAGGCATTCCTCCAGGTCGGGGAAACCTGGAGGATACGTGGGACTCGAAAGCTTAAATGAAGCTCCCCCTACCCACTAAACCCCAGCGGTGTTCCTTCTCATCCGCCTGATAGGAGAAGCCACGGGTACGCGATAACATACAACCGCGACACCTAGAATATACCTAGAGTGTCCTGCACTCTATCGAATACACTCACAGCTCAGTGAACAGTCATCACATATTATTATTTGTTGTTAACAAACAGATTATAACTTTATTTCCACAACCTCGCACGCACGCGGAGGAGGCGAGGGTTCTGCTAATATCTCTTTGATTGCCTCGTAATAGTTTCGTCAAGGACACCACACCGTGGGACGGAGAGTGTCCGCCGCCCGCTAGTCCCTCGTGCTATGTAGCAGAAGAGCCCGGTGCTCGCAGAGTCTCCTCGTTTTGTGAAATATTCGTAGTTCATGCTTCCAACTTTTATTGCAGTAACTACTAGTATATCTTAGGTAAACATTGAAGTTACTACTAGTTTATTCAGAGTCTGTCAATTCTGAAATATAAATGTAGGTGTTAATTGCCAATTTTACGCTATACTTTCTATCTACATGAAGACTAGGAGAGCTTTAAAATTCCATCTTATAAAACCTCTACAAAGTTATTACCTAAATTTCTTACAGGTTTGTACAATTTTAAAGGTGTTCTGCAAAATGTCGCCAAGGTATTAGATATCTGGCGATAGATAACGAGCGGTACTTCGTCGGTATACCAATGGTTTTAAAATGATCAACGTCTGGCCGACACCGGCTCCTGGCGCAGCGCAAATGCGTATTTAGTTGAGAATGTAACGCCTTCGATCTGATGCAAATGTTTATTGCGTGTAATGGCGGCCCAGTTAGCGCAGTAGCGAGGGTAGATTGCACTTAATTGTCACCAGCGGATTCCGGCCGCCGGATAATTGTACCGCATATCTTTAAATGTTACTATTTTATATGAATTATATCTGCCATTTTGTTGTGCCGTCCATTTGCCTTTGAGTATGAGTGTGAAGTTACAACATTAACTTGAAGGCCACTAAATACTATGGGGGTTATATATGTTTATCGCCCGCTGTCTTATGGTTAGCTATCTTATCTCTGAGATACAACGTAGAAATATCCCAAAAAATGTTACGATTAGGTTTAGGTTAGAATAACATCAAGATCAAAAACTCCACCTACTATTATAATTTCCAAAGCGTGCATGTTTGTGGACAGCTAGCTACTTGCAAATTATTTAAGTTCAAAATAATTTGCAGGTGATTAAATATTGGAAAACTTAGGCTTCTAGTGGGGTTGTATCTCTTTATTTGTGAATGGTGTGGAATAATCGAACACTATAAATATAAAACCCTGAAGTTTCTACCTCAGCTTTAAAGATTAAAGCTTAGTTTCAAATTCTAAACAACAATATGTAAATTTTGACACAGATTCTCATAGGAGCAAGATAACTTTATAAAAGTTTACTACAATCACTACACTGATGATGAGTGATTGAAGCATCAGCAACCCCCTCATTTCACGTGACAATTAATGGACTCCCAACTTACTCCTCAGAGCTGTACCTTTGGATCCTGGACCCTCCTCCCCACACAAGGCGGGTATTGGCCGGGTGTGAGTGTGTGGGGCGGGGGAGGGGGTTATTTAGAAGTGTTAGCGGCATCAGCCGATAGCCGATCGGATCGCCGCACGTACGCATTCCGCGCCCGATATCTCGCGGTGTTCCCACGAGACACGGCCCGGTAGGGCTGCCACTGGCAGTTTCTGGCCAGTGCTGGAAATTGATGACCGCCTCGCACCGTTATGCATAACTCCTTTGTACCTGGATGGTGCCTGCTTTCTTTTTCTTCTGTTTTGCTTAAACTTCGATTTCAGTGCTGTCATCTTACGGAGGACTTTACTGTCATATAGAGTACGTAATACGCCGATGAAAGACGTCACTAAAACTAATACAAACCAAACAATACCACCATAACAAGGTTTCCGTAAGAATCTGATTCCGACCGCTTTCATCTCTTCCAAATCTTCATTTCCACAAGCTAATCTGGTCAAATTATTATTGCTTAAAATATATTCAAGACCAGCGACACATACTTTTATATCTATCGAGCGTTCAGGCTGTAGCAAGTTAATATCTACCTACACACAAATATACTCTCAAAAAACATTAATACTTAATAATAATAACAATAGTGAGTAAAAATTTACGGCCGTGTTCCGAATCACGCTAACGGTGCTCAGAGTGCAAACGTCTTATTATGTCGGACCGAATCGTTAGTACGCTCACGCGCGCTTACGATACTATTTGATTCGGACCGCTCAGTGTCAGCACGCATGTCATATCATAATCAATATACGTATAATAACGTAATTAATTTATATTCAGACTCCAAAAATACCTGCAGGTCTATAAAATCAGCCATTATCACAACTATGATCTATCTTTAATCACAAATAATTTATATTGGTAATATGGTTCCCGGCTTTCACAGCAATGACATCTTTGTGACAGCTATACTCACAATGCTTACGTGCGAATCGTGAGCGCCGTTAGCACGACAGATGACGTCTTATATGACGTCAAGTGGGCTGACATGAGCGTTGTAAGCACAAAACGGACCTGTCATTATCGCGCTAATGGCGCTGTTAGCGTGATTCGGACCGCGGCCTACATAACATGACAGCAAGGCTCATCTTGTTGTGCGGATTCTATTTGACAGAAAGAAAATTTCCGTGGACGAAAATAAGTTATATCTTCTTTTGTCGTTGACGCAGAAGAGTGCAACATAAGCCGATCTAATCCGATTCACAACACCAATTCAATAAAAACCTTATTTTTCAACTCATAAGGCTTAAAATATAACAAGACGTGAGCTTATGCTATATAAGACGTGAGATATCGCTCGCAATATCTGTGCTGCATGACTTTTACGTGTGTATGAATGACAGCGGGAGCTGACGTTCGGCTAAGCTGTTAGGCTAAATGACGAATGCCAAAACAGCCAGCTCTTGTTTGACCAATGGCGAATGAAGAATTACCCGTGCCAAAATATTGCCTGGTGATTGGCTGAAATATTTTCGCGTCTATCAAAAAAAATGTATTCTGCGCAGGTACATCGCTGTAACTTATTTCTATGGTACTATTATTATACATAACATATCAATTAGTTCTATATCTTAAAATCCCACGGCTTACTAAACTCCATCTTGAGATATGTTATAAAGTAACGTTGTAATGGGTATGTCTTGGATAAATAATTAATCGAAAACTGTTCGAAACATTTCACTAAAAAACGTAATGTTGCCAACATGATGTTTATTAGCGAAATGTTTTGAACTGGGCTGGCAGCCCTGTCGTGGCCGGTGCGCGTCGTTTATTTTCGTCACTAAATACATCTGCGTGATTGTATTTTATGTTGGTACACACACGTTATCTTAAATAAACAGCGGCGATACCACCTTCACCTGTATACGCGGCTAATTGTCGCGCGGAGTAATGACGGACAAGCGACGTGGTCTGTGCGGAAAGAAGGTTTTTGTGGCTCCGTGCGGGAAGACGGACCTAAAGGTTGGTCAGACGACAAGGGTGCTGGATCCAATTGTTTCAGTTTGGTACCATAGGCTGCAGATGGGGATCATTGTGACAGGAGGATCATGGATACAGCGTACAGCCTATATATACCGTGAAGGGGCTGGAGGCCACGAGATGTCCCTGTCTCAGGCATCATCTGCCAACTCTTGTGTGTCACAAGTGTCCTACTTCCTCTTCCACACTCTAGGATATGAATCTATAAGTCTCATTGCCGTGGCCTGTGTCGCAGCTGTGGACGTCAAACGCATGTTCTTCAGTTCCATGGCACGTTTAGGCGATGGGGAAACGCGCCTATGAGAATGTCAATAAGCATCGATACTCGTGAAATAACTCTCACTGGTGGTTTCTTGTCCTATGCTATAAAAAGGTCGTTGTTAACTTGTAAGGTCGCTACTTTGGACATGTCTAGTTTAGAACGTACCGCAGTTCTGTTTTATTACCTCAAATATAAATTCCCGCGTCAGTTACACCAATAAATAATAAACGGTTTCACCAAATTCAGAAGTGCTATGTCGCAAGTGATTAATTTAACCTTTTCACCGGCGAGTTAAGTACGCGGGCCCCTGCCCCGGGCGTGATCCATTAGCGGGCTTATGCAAATGTCACACGCCCAAACTGAATTATGTCCCATTCAATAATTGTGTGGAACGGTCATAACTGTGCAGTTGAGTTGTTTCGGAATGAGGAAAGAAGTAGCCATTTGCTAAGTGTAGCGTTTAGGATTTTTGAAAATAAACTGGAAAAGTTTTGATATCAAAGTGGATGAATCGCCAACAAGGCAAGGACTGACACATTTATCTCATTCTCTCGTAGGTTCTTAAAGTTGAGTATCATTTGTATAAAATAAGTTTGACTTCAGTGAAGCTTGGTTTGGATGGTGATGCCGTCGCAAAGCAGCTGAAACATGACGAAGAATGACGTCACTAGAATATCTTTGATAGGATATATTGAACACAATTTGGTTATTTTTCCGCTCGATTGCACAGGAGCGAAAACTGGGCACGATTTCCACATACCATATACCACTGTAGGTAGACTTCTTCTAAATCGTAACGTATGGCTACCATAAGACTTGATTTGTATATAAAATTTTACTTTAATTGCTATTGACGGATCATGAGACCGGGAGGAAGTAAGTACATAAGATCGTGACAAATGACACTCAATTCTACATACTACACCGTGAGGTAAGTGGCGTGACGTGGGTTGTAGTTGACGGTTTGGTCAAAAATATACACCGACACCTTTTTAACATAACGAATCCCAATTTCGAAGCCATCTTTGTCCAGATGAGACAGGAGTAGCTCGGCCTATCGACGCTCACGTGTAAGTAGCAGCGAACAATACACGCAGCGGCGCGCGACTGATGCTGCGTCGCGCTCCACTTGCGGCTTGCAACACCCGCGGTCCGCACAGTTAGCGAATACTAATTACTGCATCTCGAGCAGATGTGATCAGAACAACATCTTCATCAGCATCTCCGCCCATCTGTGAACTAAGTACTTCTACCAACTATCCTTGTTAAAAACACAAAAGGTCCTTTTGCCGTAATTGGGGCCAGGTGTTTGGGTGGATACTTGATGTCCATCCAAGTTGTACATACTCGTAGTATTTTCTTTTGTCAATCCATGTTGAATATAGTCGTTTTTTCGTCCATCTGCTTTGAAAATACTCTTTATAATAAGCAATGAAAATATGTATTAAAAGCAGAGGCCACATTAGGGCAGAAGCTTCCAACATTCACGGTGGCTACCGCTCGGCAGCTAACAGTTAGCTGTTATTAATTACTGCAGCAAAAGCTCCAAGCAAGAAATTCAATGCTAGACACACTGCTTGTAACATCATCTCTGAGATAGCGAGATTAAGTTTTGTTCGTCTTTGAGATTTATTGATGATTGATGATTCCTGGGTTGTCTATCTCGTGGTACAGTGGTGATAGTGGCGTAGTGTAGTGGTATGTGCGGCGTGTGCCGTTAGCCGACAGGTGGCGCGCGAGGAAGCTATAAATACGGCCGTCGCGAGTAACGGAGCGGACTGAGCTCATGCTTCCTACTTGTATTGCTGATGCTATCGCTTGTATCAGATTCTGCGGGACTGCTGCATTGCAACCCTGGCGCGGGGCAGATCGGATCTCACGTGACACTAGCGAGTAGCGTGCTGGTCTGGTGCCTAAAGGTAGAATGGGTAAAAGAGGACAACACATCTTATTTCGAAAGTTGCTGAAAGTTCGTTGAAGTTTCGTGTATTCACACCAGATTGCCTGAGTATTTTTTGCCGCTGGAGCACTAATGCCTCGTATTTATGAGTTAAAAATATATCCCAGACGAAGACAGAGTATAAGCTAGTGCGTCTTCTAAATTGGACGTCAATTATCCAAATAACTCGGAAACTAGTTTTTGAGAAGCAGCCATGTGTGCGACGCATTTAGTTGACCTCAAACGCCATATCGGCAGCTACGGGATGGCGCAACACGGGATAAGGCAAAAAGCCTAATTACACTTTAATACTTTGAAAGTATTTTAAGTTTTTGCTGGCCGATATGTTTTGCAATATACCGCTCGTGTACCGGTCACCGATTGGTTAAGCGGCTTTTAAACTGGCAGGGTTCTGGAGTGTGCGTCAAGTAGCTGATTAGTAGAAAATTTTAAACAAAATTTGATTAGAAATATTTCTTATACATAGCTGTGCCTGCGGTGTCATCCACCTCACATTATCAATAAACTTTGCCCTACTTCACGCCCTTAAAAGTTGCAATTTTAAGAATCCTAAATCTTTCAGAGTTAGGACGGCCCTACGTGGACTCATGCACAGCAACTTTGCTAAAGATTATCACATGATCAAATGAACATCAGGACATATAGACCAACATACATTTTGTATAGAATAGTCCACCTCATTTTTCATAGGAGTGAGTTATATTTTACTTTACATGAAGTTTCTCTCCCGCCTGCACCGAGCCGCGTACGCCGCTGAAGCATCACATCTGGTCCACATTTCTCTCACTTCATTTACATAAACTATCATTTTCCACTGAATTTATTGTTCAATTATCCTACTTATGTTGTACCTATGTTTGCTAATGAGTTTTGGAGGGAGATGGTTAATATCTGTCATGGATATATTATATTTCAGTCTAGAATTTGGATCCTTTTGGGATATATTTTATGATTAAAACAGCTGGGCGCTGCATAAATTTTATATCACTCCGAAATAATGAAACTTTCTATTATCGAAAGAATTCCCTTAACCAATCAGTGTTTCCAAAGATTACCCTCATACAAACAAAGTTATATACTTGCTCTCCAAGAGACGGGGGTGTTACTTCTGCAATTAATTATAATTTGACTCGGAGTCAGGTCCAGTGCCAGCATTATGAGAAATCCAAAAACCTTATTACAATTTAGATACTCGTCGCTGGAACTCACGGTGCTTATCAAGAAACCACTAGGGCTAACACTAAAAGGACTAAAAAGAAGTTTGTTTAATATCCTCAATCCTAGTGACTTAAAACTTACAAGAAAACCCTTTTTACTGCAAATCAGTGCTCATTGCACAGATATTAATGACACAAAATTGTACCTCGCAATGTTTGCTTATTGCAACAAAGTACACACCAAACCAGATATCCAGGGTTTTTGCAATAGCCAGTGGCGCTGGTGGGAGCGCCGCAGCTGGCCGCGCCCGTCTAATGCCGCCGGACCAAGGTTCAAAACCGCGCGACCACACATCGACTTTCATAACGTTAGAAAGTATACGCTAAATATATAATTGTTTTTACTTTTATGAACGAATCTATTAATGTTTTATTGTGGCTGTTACGTGAGGTTAATAAGGGTTTGTAGACACATAAAGGAAAGGTCTGTTTAATAACTGTTATGGCAAGCATTCAGGTTGAACATCACATACAAGGTTACCTGGAAGATATTGCTACCTAAGCAATAAGGTCGCCTTTTGTGTACATTATCTGAACTAAGCAGCATACCTTATAAGATTGTCTGTTTATATATTTGTGTACACAATAAAGAATAATTCATTCATTCATTCATTCATACATATCTTTATGTTCAACTGACCAACCAACCAAGATTTGTTGTTACATTTGTAGAACTGCAGCCGGCAGACAACACGACCGGGGAGGTGCGTCTCACTCAATACCTTAATAAAATGATGGGATGTACACATCGCGTTACTTGTAAGAGTTGATGGCCCAATAGGGTTTGGTTTTGATTTTGATTTTGAGGAAGGCGAAACCCATCTGCATAAAGTTGTTTGTTTATAGGTGCCAGTGGCCACTAACCAAAAACTGGTGAAAAATAACAAAAACCCGAAATGAGATGATGAAATGGAAGTACTTGATTACGTAGTCCGCTGCTGGAATGCCGGAAAATGTTTGAATGCTAATAAAATTATGCAGCTGCTGTTTATAGTTAAATATGAGTAGCAAGAAATTGACCGTATTGGTGTGGATGACATAACCACGATTTGATGGTAACAAACATGTCCCTACTAATTGATAGACTTGAAATTGAAAGAGGTAGTGTTATTATTTATTACAGGCACAACACAATTGGGCAGGCTACATCGGGGAGGTACATTCGCTTATTTGGTACCCCCCGTACCTGATGATACATTGCAAGCGAGGATGTGACAAGGGTAACACTCCTGCATAACCAGCATGCGGATGTCGATGGCCGTCGTCCTCAAAACGCTCCATTTGCGCGTATTATAAAAAAATGCAAGAAACGAAAACGTGTTAGGAATAGGAGATATCCCAATCTCTCGTTCACTCCTCTTTAGTTTCACTTATACTGTGCTAATAGCATCTCATATACATAAACATCTGACAAGTTCCCGTGATGTAACCAGGTAGACCTGCATGCGGCGCGCGCGCAGATGCGGACAATAAATCTTCGACAACAAATGTGTTTGAAAGTGAAAACATACCGGTTTTGGGAGGAAAGACAAACATTGCGCCCAGTTAACTTTCATTTGTAACTTCATGCCGACTTGTTAACTGGACGGCACTCTTTCTATGGAGTTTCGTCATCATCATCACGCGTTAATTTGCTTATTCAATAAAGTTTACAAGTACATAATATTTTATTATCTGTTTTGTCGTTTGCATCTCGATAAATTGTTTCTTTCAAGGATGACGGTATGAATTCAACTGTTGATTTTAACACATTAGGTGTCAGTGTATATTGGGTACGTTAAAGTTTATTAAGCAGTCGTATTTTGATTAATAATATATCGATGATATAATTTTAAGTCTGTGAAAATGATTTGCCAACGCAGCTGAAACAACAATGAAAAGGTTAGAGTAACAAGAAGAAAGACTCAATACCATTGTTTATTTAAATTACAAAATGTGTACTGTAACAGTAGCAATGTTATTTTAATAAATTATAACTGACCTTTGACAGTCAGAGACCTTCTAGCGAGAATGTTTACCCGACTGCACAAAGTGGGTTTGTTTCAGTACAATCTTGGCAATTCTTTAGCCGATGTGGCTTGATGGATGGATGAATTGGTGTGTTAGCTTTGACATTTTTGTTGCAACACTCGACCGAACCATCTTAATCATGGAGCCGAATCCAAATATATATTCCAGAATTTGTAATTTCAATTTTCTCAAGCGTTCCTTCTAACTTTTTAATTTTTCTAAAAAAATAATCAAGGAAAGAAAGCTATTGATCCTAATCGTTTTCACAAATTTCTCTGCTATTTTTAAGTTTATTAACATCCACCAAGACTATTTGGCAGTAAGTTTGTACCTTTATGGTGTATGGTGTGTAATGGTGACCGTGCCCAGTCCGGCTGTGGCACGAGTGTTTCCGGTGTAAATGCGAAGGCCGGACATTTCACGAGCCGCCCAGTTTCCCCATCACCAGGAATGTTCTATTGTTTAAACATAACGCATACTTTTATTACTGTATGGAGCTAGATTGGCTGGTTGTTTCTTTTTTTATTCGTTTTTGTTATATATTTATTTATTATTGTTAGTTTATTCCCCATATTTTTCTACATTGCAGAGAATGCATAATATAATATAAAAGAATATATTAGATCATTATAATTATAATCGACATAAATCTAATGGAATGTTAAAAATTAAAATGTTTTTGTTTTAGTTTTGTGTGTATTTTCCATAAACAAATTTTTTAATCTTTTCGAAAACGAAACGGCCATTAGGTCTTTTGGTGTCGCATGTGACTCAAAGACTTCGATTCATTGTTTGAACACGGCTATTTAAAATTCGTCAAAACTGATTTGTAGCACCAACTTGCAAAAACTGCGTACATTTTCTCCGTGAGAAGACTGCTATCGAGGTGCATCTTGGACACCAAAATTCCGGCCGATAACATCGGTATCTTACATCTTGGAACAGTTTATTGGGACAGTGCGGGCTTAGACAGCGCTATCGGACCTTTCTAAGTTCACAAACACGCCCATCGATAAGATACGGGACACGTGAAATGTTTGTCTGCTCTTATTGATGAGTCAGCAAGTTGAATAACATTCGGATTAACAGAGCCCTTTCCTGAATTGTACAAAACCTAACTCGCTGACTGAGGAAATAACAGGTGACCTATTGTTTTGAGAATTTGAAATTTGTCTGTAGTTCTGTCAGTTCTCATACATTTTATAAACATCCTATGCACTGACATGGTTCAGTCAGGTTTGATCTAGGTTTAGCTGTTTATATTGTGTTTTTCAAGTTACCTTAAACATCACCTTGTTAAATCGTCTCTTCGTGTTTAGAGGCACTGACGCTTGAACGACAGAGTCAAGGATGCGTGGAGACCTTACCGAGTGACAAATCTGATTCGATTGAGAGGTTACGTAATCGATTACACGCTCGGTATCGTTACGTTTTTGTTCGACCACATTGAAAAAGAAACAAAATGTTTTAAATGTGGAATACTGTCCGGTTGTAAATTCAAATAATGTCAAAGGAATGATGCACGAAATATAGCCTGCACTATAACTGTCATATCCTAAGGAACCAGTTGTCACCCTTAGATTTCCGAACCAATAGGACATGGACACAAGAGTCTACACTTCTCTCCGGCTCTCCTGCTCCTGCATTGGCTGAAACTTTGCAGACGTGGTAAATACCACCCGCTTGTTTCTTTTTTATTTTACAAGAAAAAACCAAGCGCTGTAATTAGACATTAAAATTGAGAGAATTGCCCTAGTTGCTACTATTAGTGGTGGTTGGTTGGTTACTAATATTAATATTACGTACTGGAAAAGTGCACAGTTTCGGCCTCTAATTGGCGTGACAGGCAAGACGCACGGGGCTTACACAACAAAAGCTACTTACTTTCTGCAACCACACTTTCTTGTATACTTTAATGCACAAAAGCCATGCCGATACTGAGTACCAGTACGTGAGACATGGGTCGTGCCAGCTCTACTCTGTCGCAAGCTAGAAAAGGTACATAATATTAAGTATCTTGAAAAAGCAAGTTAATAGAAAATATGTTTTAATTCTCTATTTTGGATTTACTTTTTTATCTATTCAAAAAATTCTGGGTTAAATAAATAAATAATTATATACACGGGAATCTAAATGTACAAAGGTACAGCTAATTGCAAACAAGAACAATAAGTGCTAGGTCAGCTGGCAGCTGCACACAGGACTAGGAACCTTTATATACGCAAAGATGATACAGTCAGGGTCGGCAGAGGGAACCGAGGGGCAAAAAGTCACGGCCCTCGCATCCTGTGACAATATTAAAAACTAGTGTGAGATGGCAACCCTGAAACGTCCTTAGTCTTAACGTCACTAGCAGACGTCACCCTGCATCACCGTCGCCCTCGCGTCGTCAGCGCACATTATACCACGAGAGGGCCGCGGACCACCGGCTGAGGTAGTGTCATCTATCTCGGGACCAGCCGACCGACTGATCATCGTGGAGCCGATGATACTAGATTACCTGAAGTTAGGTACACAGGTTACCACTTCAGCTGTAACTAGCTAGCGTCGCACGTCAAGTATTATGGCTTATTTCAAATAAAATAGAATTCATAGATATAATATACACTTAATATGTAGAATCATTCCAAAACTTTTTAGTAAATGGTAGTTTCATGCTCCTAATGACGATATTCACTAAAAGCTATAAAAAGATGAGGCAGGCAGGCTAAGGCAAAAGCTGGGAATTGAAACTTAAATTTATTACGCATAAGATATTACGTATTTAATGTATAATACAATAACCCAATTTCAATATAATAATTTTAGGTATAAGGGGTGGATAAAAAAAATAACGAGGTACAAATAACTAGCTCTATTTAACATTTATCATCAGTTTTCTTTCTGTAAAGAAGTCAAACGACAATTAATTAGCGATGGTTTTGAATTATTTTATGTATAACACTTCACGCACACAATTTCCAAATTTTCTAGAAATGTTAAAAACGCAAAAAATGTTTCGCCCAACGTGGGGCTCGAACCCACGACCCTGAGATTAAGAGTCTCATGCTCTACCGACTGAGCTAGCCGGGCTGTGCACGCTGCTCCGAAAATAGATAATATAGGTCAAGTTATACATAACTATACAACACGTTAAATAATCTGTATTATTATATTCGAACTAGGATATTATGTATTTTTATAATTTAATAAGTGACATAAATGATAAAGATTTACCGTGCACCGCATATGATTATTTATTCAAAAAATTATATTTTAATTTTTAAGTAATAAACATTTTCACAGTATCTTGTAATTAATATGTAATTTATTTTAGGTTTAACAACGTTATACCCGTATCTCGAAGTTCTGACGGGTGGTGGTTACATTAATTGCTAAACTCGGCCCCTTGCCAAAAAGTTCTAGCTGCCATGCATACTTTCGACTTTTGACTTATCCTCACCACGAAGTGCTAACTCCACTACAAGTTGCAACTTACAACGGACGCGTAACGCCGGCGGCCGGCTGTTACTGGTTAGTGCAGGGGTTCCCAAAGTTTACGCCGTGGCATTTGGGCTGTGAAGGCAGTCGGAGGCGCCGCGCCGCTAGGTTCTTCTGAAAATAAAAAAATGTATAGCATAAGTGGGCAAGCGAGCAGTCGGAGCTTTTTTGAATGTTTACGATACACACACTGATAAGATATTAGAATGTCATCATCATCATCATTCAATCAATGACTTACTGTTGATCAGTTACGACAAAGAACTTCTACGTATCAATACATATAAGTACACACACGTTGTTTTAAACTTCTTTGCTTCATTTATTCATTAGATACACAGGAGCTCAGCAACAGTTTGAGAAGCTCTGCGCTAAGGTCTTCAATTAGCATAATATTCCGCGGACCTGGCTTAGCTTCCGTCAGCACCACACCGGCTCGCCCCGCGGCGCTGCTCGTCTGTTGCACGTGGCCGGGGCAAGTCGCTCGCGTGGACACAGTTAT
>LUGF01044741.1:243021-262114 GCA_001625245.1 Calycopis cecrops
CGGTCGCGGTCACACCTCCGACTGCTCCAAATTGTAATGACAATTATTTACACTTACTGTGGTCGCCCGGCGCGGGTCTTACCAATTTATTGTAATGATTGTTAAGGCGCGGGTCACATTTTTGGAAATAAATTATGTTTTATATTCTTTAGTATCCACCATGTAGACGGAAAGAATCCCAACGCATATTTCATGTAGTATGAATATTAGTACTCGTAATAAGGCATGTTTATCTAATACATAATATGTATGAATTAATTTAACCAGTGACAAGTTACTGAATATACCGATTGTGTCCTATTTATAATCAGTTGAAAAGCTATAGTCCCTTGTTATATGTATATACCTATAGAATGGCTGTCTTACCCATATGTTTATGATTTCGATTTCTAGTCGCAAATTTATACATAATTTACTACTATTATTAGTTTGTTTTTTAATGATAATGCTATGAAATGTGTAGAAAATAATTTATTAAATAAGCCGCATAATAAATAATCATAAATAATTTATCCAATAAAATTTTTGATTCCAAAATAAATTAATTGTTCTAAATTATTAAATTTAAAAACCAAGCCTATCGGGCTTCGATTACAGTTCTAAATTTAATCGAAGGAATCGTCATTTATTTTCAATAAAAGCTTTTTAATTACCTAATATTCTTAGTTTCATTTAAAGATAATCGAATTTTAGGCGGCCAACTTATCTGTTTGGCACACCCCTCGTAGCCACCTCTGCTCCTTCTGTCTCACCAGGATCGACAGCGGCAACCACTTCGATATGATCGCAGGGAGCCCGAAGAAAAGATAAAACTTCTCTTGGAAAATAGGAGGAGTAGGAAGATTATTATTAGTTGTGTATCCCACGCGCCTTCGCCTTAACCGATCGGAATTTCTCACGAGATGAAAGCCGCCGCCGCGCCGCGCCGTGTGAGACGACTGTGCCCAGCATCACCTGTACATTATAATCTTAAATTATTATTTGATTCCATATTATAGTTTTTGAAAGTCACCTCGCAGTTAATAAGTCACTTTAATGCGTTTTATCTGGTGTAATTGTGACTAACTGTACAATCCCAGCTACCTGTGCAGTACGCCCACACACTTTGTAAAGATTGCGCAGTGAGTAAAGAGGGTAATATACTAATCATCATCATCATCATCATTCAAGCAACATAATGGCATCTCCTATTAGCGCACTTATACATAATTAAACATAATATACCTGACCAATAATGAGAAGTCAGTGTGGGTATTCTAAGGTACCCATATTGTTTGAAGCAAACGATGCTTTTGCAGCTAAGAAATATGGAAAAGGCTTGTCTACCATCCTTAAAAAACTAAAAACCAAACAGTTTGTAATACCCAATATCCAAGAACGACCTTAAAACTGTTCTTCACGTCAGTGTGCACTTATCTTATAATAACCTTGTTAGTTATTTATAGACGTAGCAATACTATTGATGAAATCATAACATTTCAATAATTGGGCAATAAACATTCCAATAAAATCAATATTCACACCATAAATCAATCGAACATTATACAGTCGAATTATATAGTGTAATTATAATAAAATGTAATTGTAATTACGTATAATTATCACATAAATCCGTACGATCGGACCCGCTCGCCTTGTGCCGAATGTTGCCAACTTAGAACTTGGGTGAACGGCTTAGTCAAATTAGGCGGCCCAGAGGTGTGGTCAAAAATGTTGCAACATGTGAGATTCAGGGTCCGGTGGATCGGATTTACATAAATACAACTCATGCTGCAAATGCGTATTTGGTATTCACAAAAATACTGTTTCACGGATTTGGTGAAAAATGAGCACAACGTAGACTACTCCAGCAACAACGGAACAGGTAGAGGGAGCGCCACGTATCACGACCATTACACATTTGCCTTGCTTTTCGTCCATTATATGATTATAATCTAGAACAGGGTTTCTCAACTCGTGGGGCGTAACTAGTAGATTGTATATGGAGGTAAATATGTATATTGTATTAGAGGCATGAAAAATTTCGCAAGTTGTTAGGGAGGAGCGACTTAAAAAAAGTTGAGAAACCTTGATCTAGAATAACAAAAGTACCCATCATTCATCAACCTGAAAGATATAAATGGTTCTCTTGGCACAGGGTTTATTCGGTTGAAATGCGAAACACAACCAGTAAATTATAGCTTTGACTCGGTGCCACCGCCGGCTGCACTCGATTTTGCCCGCTGAAGCTTCACTCGCATTGTCGCGCGACTTGCGTCTTGCCTGTCAAATTCAAACGTCTGTTTACTGCACAAAATTGATTAACCCACGACGGATTGAGTATAATTGAAAAATTATAAAATAATTTGAAAGCATAGTTAGACGAAAGATAATTAACTTAAAAAGCTTTCACAAAAGTTGATTAGATCTCAGAGAGTGTGAGTGACATATGAACAACAGAGTGTTCGTTGTCACAGCACCTCCCTCCGCAGCTGTTTAGTTCTGGAAGATGTAGACGCGACTCCTTCTGAACTTATAAGAAACGCTAGAAAATCCGTCGGAGCTGCCGTCTACCTTCCGTCGTCACACTAACTTTTCTTTTTAAATAGGAGTTCTATTTGAGCTCTATAAAAAAGTTTTAGAAATACTTACGCCAGTACTACGATCTACGATCGGATGCGAGATGATAAAAATGGGGTTTTGACTAAGCTTTTTTTTTAATTTTATTTATAAATGGTAAAGGGTGGTACAAGCAGAGCCATTTTCATGACTACCCACGCCCATAGACAACCGCATAGAGGCTATACAGATGCGTTGCCCTCCTTTCTCCTCCCACCTCCATAAACCACCGGCTACTTACACACCGCACGAAACGCGACAGCACAGCTGATACTTTACGCCGGTCTCACGTAAGCGAGAGGTACCTCCCCGATCGTGTCGGCCCAATCCGGCTGCAGGCAAGCATGCAGCGTAGACTACCTCTTACTAAAAGCTTTTATTTTTCGAATCATATTTGAGTGATTCTTATGCAACTATCACCAATATGTTGAAGACATACCGAACATTACACAATACTTTTGGATCAAAAGGTCGTCTGTCCGAGTGTGACAAGTGGACACACACCTTCTTCATTACCGTGGTGACGCACAAAGGCGGCACCTGCGGCGGCCGGCGCGGGAAAGTGGCTCCGCCGCCCATCCGCGAGGTGCTTTCTCAGTTTCGTCACCACATACCAGCTGCTTGCGTAAAGCTCCTTGAATGAGTTGCATGAGCTTATATAAGTGCGCTTTCGGATGTTCTCATAAAAAGTATGTAAAGGTTTTTGTATTGTGGTGCCTGAGGCTATGGAGGTTCGGCCTGCGTCTTTTTTTGGAGAGTGATATTGCTGAATTGCAGTGAAATAAACCGGCACGATGGAAGTACCTATCGCTGATATACAGGTAGCCCTGTATATCAGCGATATTCTTTTTGGTAACCGGGTTTTCAGGTTTGGTTCAGAATCAGTAATACATTCCATTTATAAAATTTAAAAAAAAATTAGATAGATACATTTGCTTTGTCCCATGTTATAAACATATTTCTTGGTCACCACGTGGCATCTGACTCACGAGTCGCGACGGTCGAAGTCGCTGACCTTGAAGTCCAGTTTCCCAATTTCGTGTGCGAACAACGATAGATGTTTTTTTTAAGGACCATTTCAAATCGATTTTTATTTAACAAAATATTACAATTAGACCATAAAATATTATATATATAATAATTATAACACACCCTTGGAATGATGTTTACTTCCTTACAAAACGGTGACCAAAATGTAAACCTGTATAATATACCTGTATAAAATACCACTGGACACGCGGCGTACATATTATGTACGTAGAACACGCGGCGTACATATTATGTACGCCGCGTGTCTAGTGGTATGCCGTATGAGTTGAATCATCCTGATTCAACTCATATCACTAATCATAATATAACTCATATCATATAACTAGTGTAGAATCTTCGGTTTTGCGTGTGTTTATTGCCGGTGGTTACCAAAAGGCTTTTGTTAAACACAAAATGCTCTCACTTTTATGTAAATTTAACCACTGACCTAGTGCCGATGATAAATGTTAAATTTAGATATAAATTACAGTTTGGGTTACTACTTTGGTTACCGTAATCTCCATACAATTTTTATTACTTGTATATAACGCCATTATTGTCTTGTTCTTTTATCCGGCTGTCATATTTGGTTAATGATAATCATTATTTGTATATGTTTCTCTGCTCTTTTTCTAACAATGCATTTGATTGTAATTTACCATACTACGCTGTCAAGGAAAACTTACCCACCATACAAACATGGCGTCTAGATGCTACCTTTTAACCGTAATTATTTTAAAGTAGCATTGAAATTTCTATAAATTCTATATTTGTCTAAGGCGTTCTGTACTTATGGGCTACAAACAGACAACGAATTACACATGTATAATTATTCACATTATAAAGATAATCTAACAATGCATTTAAATGAGATTTAATATGCGTGATTCAAATTGTATGTTAGTTAAAATTGAACGCGGTTCTAATTAGAAAGTAATTAGCGGTCGATGACGTAATTGTGAAATTATACTTTAATTGGGCGCTTGCTGTGTTACTGACACTTTCGGGACATCATCATCAATCATCATCAAATTGGAAAGCCTTCCTACTCCTCCTATATTAATCTGATAAAAAATTCTGATCCTAAGACTAGTTTAGGTCTTCCCTCGGGCTCTTTAAGGTCATATTACAGGATCGTAATGGTTGCCACTGTAAACCCTGGCAACACAGGAGTAGCAGCGGGGGGAATGTATGGTGAGCCAAGCCCGTTTTCAAACAATAATCGTTTTAAACATCAGGAATCTTTTTTACTATTTATTATAGGTATTATATTTTTCTTCCATATAGAACCTATGTAACCCGTACATATGTTTCTACAAATATGAATTAAATATCTAATTAATCCTTATATCATACATCTTATATAACGAACATGCATTATATAAGGATTACTTACATGATTTTCTTTAGAGATTTTATAATTTTTAATTATTTATTTATTTATTACCTTCTTTTTTGAGCTGAGTTTCTTATAATATTTACAACATACCTATATGTAAATTATGCTTTGCTAATATTTGTCAATCTCATATCATTCACTTGTTACAATTAAAGTTATGAGTTTTTTTTAATTGAATAGTTTATTCAAATACTTCATGCAGACGTTTACTGTACGTTACAACCGTAGCCGCGTAGTCACCAAAACGACGAGCTAGATGTTTGATAAAACAAGAGCTGTCGTTTCATTTTGTTTTAGTAAACACAGCGGTTCATTTGCCCGCGATGTAAAATAAAAACTCGAGATTAATTTCACAGATAAATAAATAATTTTCTCTCTCAAGTGTTCTATATGTAAGTACCTCGTATTAAGTGAGGCAAGTAAAGCTCAATGTAAGTTCGTTAACCATGCACAAAAGGTCACTTGCACTTTTAAACGCATCTTCAGCCTTAAGTATTTTAACCTTTCCTTAATGGTTTTAAGATTTAAAGTACTATAATTTAAAGATAATTTTTATTTAAAACTACGGATTGTTGGCTGTAAATAAGATTAAATCTTAATTGCGACACGTTACACTTGCAACTCTTTTTTGCTTGTAATGTTGTTAATATTAAACATGGCGCTTTTATAGTAAATGAGCCAGTGATATTGCGGAGTTCAGGATGCTTCAGAAGATGGAAAGACGATCTCCTTAGATTCAAGTTGTTAGAGATCGATGTCACTTAAAAGACAGGTCTCTTGTATGTCTTTAGTTCAGACTAATGATAGTGTTTTTCAAAGATTTTTTTTTTATTACTTATCTAAAAGACAAAAAATAGAAATACTTCTCCTTTTTAATAGGATATTCGGTATCCTAACACAGCTGCAGAGAAGTGGTAGTGATATATTATACAGTATAATGTTGATTGTGTTAGTGTGTACGTAAATGTCGGCCGCAAGGACACCCGGCGACGGAATGCGCTAACTCCCACCAGATCCTTATCTAACTGGAGCTGGGTGCGACTGCTCATAAGTGATCGCGGCTAAAACACTGCCAATAATAGAATTCACATTGATATTATACATCTAGACTCATTACTAATGACTAAATATAATTTACTGGCGAAAATATTGGTAGGTTTACACATACAATATTATCTACATTTTACTTAACTTACTAGATCTTCATTTTTATCATATAGTACATCTCTTGCTTACATGGTACCGCTGCTGCACATCGGGACATGCGTTAGTTTCTCGTGGCCCATTGGAGGGGTATCCCATTTGCCGTAAGAAAGAAATTTCTTATGTGGCAGGAACTTATATGTTTTATTTTCCATGGTAATGCCATGGCCAGGCTAAAATAAAAATAAAAAAAAATAACCTTTAGACAATGACAATGGACAGCATTATTATTATTAAACAATTTTAATGATTCTATTAAATGGTGTTATGTCATTCTTATAAGCATTAGGTAATACTTTAGCAATAATTCAGTATTCTGTCACTGCTATAAGAATATTTAGCTCGTGTGTCTAGTGTCAATACATCGATGTCTGATAATAGACCGGCGCTTGAAGGCCGCGACCTTTATACTGCGCCTGCGCCTGCGCACAGGTGTCTCGGCAACTGGACACGACAACAACAAACAAGAGGCATCGCTATCATCATCACTCATGTCCTTCTAGACGAAATTCGGCTACGGCGCTGCGCCTATACATGATATTACACAAATGTGTACGTACACTCACTACTCTCTATTTCCTCATTCTAAAAACATAATCATCAGAATAGGGATTCCAATGGGGCGGCGGACAAGATCGGAGAGAAGTCAGGTGTAGCGCCGGTAGCTTAGAACTTTTTACTAAAGTCGGATCTAACGTAAGTCTATAAGACGAAAAGCCATGAAAGAAAGTTTGGGCAATATTTCACTGAGACGCCATGGCGGCGCAACCAGTCGCCGGCTGCCAGACAATGTACGTGTGGTTGCGCAACCAAAAGGACACCAGGTGAGTAACTCTCTGCAGTCCTGTATACATTTTTCTTGCAGCCGTCCCAGTGAAATATCGCCCTTTAGGTATGAAAATTAAAACAGGGCTCTTCATCTCCACATTTACCTATGTTTTTTATTGGAATATAACCTTCTTCGATACACTAATCTATCACATATTCTTCGTCGTTTCAGAAATTAGCGCGTTCTCCTAAACAAACGAACGAACTCCTCAGAGCTATAAAATGATTATTATTATAGTTTAACGTATACTATACTTAATACTAACTTTTCAATCTTAGATGTATATAGTTTTAATACTCTAAATTAGAGTTAAACCTACGGTGTTGGGTAACGGGTTGTCTGTGGGCCTGCGGACAAGGTCGGGCGACTCACGAGCTGCGCTGCCGCGAGTCGTGAGTTACAGTGAGTCCGCGTGAGTTTCCCACGGGCCGCGAGTCGCGAGACTTGTAATTATTATCTCTAAATAGTACTATAATACCTGCTTACTACGAAACGATTACGTAAGTTATTACGAGTACTACTCTACTTTTGGTTGTTTTTGCTGTAGGTAGTAGGTACCAATTTTTGCAAAGCTTAGGTACCTACTCTTGCTCACGTTACACAACAAAGTGACTGCTATGCCTAGGCTGTCGCGTTTTGTGCAGTGTGGGAAGTTGAGGTTTATTGGAAGAAAAGGCAGAAGGAGGGTAGCGTCAGTATAACTTCTATGTGTGTGTTTATGGACGTCGGTGGTCATCAGAAAGCGAGTTTGTGAAAACTGTTATATAGAGCGAACGTATTTTAAAACTTCAAAGGAAAATTCAATGTAGAAATTTGCAAAAGCAAATTAGTATTTCGTGTCCATTCATGTGTATTTTTGTTACAGGTAATTAAATACAGATGCTCCGGCTCTTACAGACGTACGTACCTACAAATACTCAACTGAAATTTGCGGATTTGGGCAGAACGTAGAAACGAAAAGTTTCACGTTAGAAGCTGTTTTAGTAGGTAGGTATATATATTTTTTATGCTTTAGAAGGGAAAACGAGCAGTCGGAGCCATTTTCATGACCATCGACGCCCATAGACATCGGCATAAGCTATACAGATGCCCTCCTTTTCCTGCCACCTCCATGGGCCACCGGCTACTTACACACCGCACGAAACGCGACAGCAGCTGTCACTTTAGGCCGGTCTCATGTATGAAAGCAAGCAAGCATGCAGTGTGGCAGTACCTCTTACTGAAATTATATCTATTTAATGTAATCTTATTGTATTGTTTGTCGTGCTATTGTTGTGATGCAGCCAAATCGAATCAGCGCGGCCGGAGAAATACCTCGCACTTTCATAATATTGCTACTGTGAGAACTGAGAAATAATCTAACATTTGCAGGACAAAAATCGACTTTATGTTTTAATGTTCAGCGAGATTCGTGAATCGCATTACGAAGTTAAATCTTATGATACCATGACCTCCTTACTTAAACTCCGTCATACATCATACATACTGCACACACGCTCTGACACCTGTACCCAACCTTCTGGTGCAGTTAGGTTAAAAAGGTTTGTGACCGTTCTCTTTTAATGTGGTGGCCGAACTTCGGCTACGGCCGTCCATCTTTGTTGACCATGTTCCCCACCACCACCACGAGACATGTTCACATGACATTACAGTGCACAAGTGTTTGCGCAGTCACAAGTTCATTCTCTAGCATATTTCGTGGGAACGTCAACCCGACACGACCGGAGAGAATTCAGGCGCAGGACAGATGACCTAACATGATCGCCAAGGCATGGAGCTACCGGCATATTCCTGACTCCGGATTGTTATCAGAAATCGAAAAATCCCAATAACACATTTTGTTCCGTCCCGGGATTTGAACCCAGGACCTCACGACTATGGTCCAACATGCCTACCACTAGACCACGAGGCAGGCAGTTCACTGTTAAGGAGAAGGCAAGTCGGAAACGTATTAACATGAGCTCTGGGCGACGCTCGTCTATGGGGTCGCGAGCCATTCAAATTTTGGAATGCAAAGCAAACATTGCATGCCAAAGTACAAGAGCTTAGAATTAGTTTGATCAATGCCAGAAGTTTCTCAGAGTTGATGAGTTGCCCACGCAGTTACCTTGACAGTGGGGGCCCATCAACAGACCTCCTAATGACATACAATTATGGTTGTAGTTTTGTAACAGCAATTAAAAAATATTTGGTAACAAGTGTTCTCCCAAGCCCGTTGATTCGGCGCTGTCACGCGAGGCGCATTCCTCGGAACGGCCTGCGGCGCGCCCCCCGGCCGCGCGGGGATGGGTGAGCGGGAATGTGCGTGACCCTGACAGATCTTGATGTGTACCTCATCTTCATTATGTTTTCTTCTTGCCAATTAAAGTTGATGCGTCCGACATAAACCCTTTTGACAACCTAATGTCAACTTACCATATTTTACCGCGTCAATATATTTGTGCTTATAATGTTCGAATAAATTTAAGTATAGGTCTTATTCGATGAACAGCAAGAAGGTGATTAGATGATCCTTACACCTACATGGACCGGGCCACCAAGGAAATTTTCCCGCTTGATCTAGGTATACTCGTACAAGACGGACAATTTCTTCATTATTTCTTTCGGGTCGGAACCTTAGAAATCTAAGCCAAATCTTATATATTAATAGCGGAAGCCGATTTTTGTCCTGGACTTTTTGGCCGAACCACACAACGTAAAATTATGGTTAAGGTGTCAAATTAAAGGTCTCGGCGTGATTGTGTGCCAAAAATTATTCAGATTTCTTAATTGCAAAATAGAAATAAAGTATGTACAATTTTAAATATTTGTTTTTATCATTGACAATTTTTGACAATTGACATTGACATATGACAATTTTTTTTTATTAAATGGTATTGGAATGACATATGACAACTGTAAATATTTTTTTTTTTTAATTTTAGTCCAGTGGAAAGTAGTTTAGTAATGATCTAAGGTAGCAGCCCATCAGCTGATTTGCGAAAAAAACTGACGTTTTATTTTTTCAGGTTATATTCAGTAATATTTTAATAATTTATATTCAACAACTTATAATTATAATTAAATATAATTTTATGGTCGAATTTCGACCACTGGGCGGCCACTAGTAGTCAATTAAAAGATCTCTTCCATTACGCTAGTCTAACACAGTTTTACTTGTACCCCGTCTTGGTCGGCTAGCCGCACGGCAATTTGCATACAGTCTACTAAATACTAAACTAAAAACTTTCAAACGCCGTACATGGAACACACACTTATAATTAAACAGCTCCGCCGTAGAAAATAGGATGTGAAATCAATGCGTTTATCAACTTTTATTAACCGCCGTATATGGCGACGACGAGAAAAAGATCTACAGATCTATTGAACTGTAGATCGTGGATTCAATTAACATGGATTGAGACAACTTGTGTTATGACGGCGGACATCAGTCTGCTGGAATGTTGTGGTTTTTCAGTGCACATTATAAATGTGTTCAGAATTATATTAACATTGTCAAGGAACTTAAAAGGTCTAGGGTATCAGGAGATGTTTTTCTACGACTATATTTCGTTTTTTAAGCACTAAAAAAGAGGCTACAGATTTCCCAAAAGGAGTTTGATTTGAAGACATTCAAATTTTTTTCGGTCTTGAATTTTTGCTGCAGAAGCGAAGAGAGCAATTGGACTGCTATCAGTACATCAATACAGCTTCATCGGACTGCTATCAGTACATCAACACAGCTTCATCGGACTGCTATAAGTACATCAATACAGCTTCATCGGACTGCTATCAGTACATCAACACAGCTTCATCGGACTGCTATCAGTACATCAACACAGCTTCATCGGACTGCTATCAGTGCATCATCACAGCTTCATCGGTCTGCTCTGAGTTCGCGTCGGGTGTCGAGACTGGGTTTAGAGTCGAAAGGGGGACCGAAGCCTCACTATTCCGACATTTAAAGGCGAATAAGCATCGAAATGAGTTTTTTATTTCGATGCGAATAAGCGACATATCTTAGGCTTATCTTGCATTCTCATAACAACGGAAAAGTAAAACACTGTAAACATGCACGGCCTACGGGCTACATTATTGTGCTTGCATTTCACATACCTTAGAGTATTGGTTCAAAGCTTGTAGTTATGTTATTTTCCGTTGTCAAGCGTGTCTTCTCAACGCAGTGACACACTGACACAGCGTCTCAGTGTTTGGCTCTCCGTCTGTTTGTCCGTCACAATGTTGACTCACGATCTTAATACAAGCGAGAAGGCTATCTTTTGTTTGCCCTTAGTTTTATTTGTTGTTTGCCATCGATTGGGTTTACAATCATCAATGCCACAGCCTTTCGACCACAAATAGTATTTAAGTAAATTTAGAGAAGGTCGATATAAATTGTGGAATTTTTACGTCTTAGAACAGGAATTGTTTGAATATTCAGTGGAAAATGAATAAGAGAATACCAAAAAGAGTTCTTCTACACTATTCTAAGTGTCGCCGCACACGGGCCACACGCCACAGCCACAAACGCCGCCACAAGAGGCAAGAAACGGCCACAAAAGTAGCTGAAGCGCGCGACAGCCACTTGTGGCCGGTGGTCGACACTTGTGGCCGGTGGTCGACACTTGTGGCCGGTGGTCGACACTTGTGGCCGGTGGTCGACACTTGCGGTCGGTGGTGGCTACTTTTTTTAACCCAGGAATGCAGTATCATAATGGACTCGGACGAAGAAGGTTTAATTGCGCTACTTTTAATAAAAAGACGACGTCGTAGAAAACGAAACCGTAGTTATTGGATACATCCAATTTATTCAAGGAAAGGGAGAGAGGGGCGCGGAATCGCGCGAGTGGCATGTGGCGGCTTTTTGTGTCGGCGTTTAGTGGCCGGTGCGGGCCACAAGAAGCAGCTGCGACGATTTGTATCGTGTGGCCGCCACCGCCGCCAACCGTGTGCGGCGAGTCCATATAAAATGTATGAAAATTACAGGAAATATGCCAGTGGCGGCGTTTTGTGGTTGTGGCCAGTGGCCCGTGTGCGGGAGCCCTAAAACATAAAAAGTTTTTTTTAATATATATGCTTATACTCACTAGTTTTAGGAATTTTTTAGCTAAGTTACATTTTACACGCTTCATATAAGCTTGACTGATTTTTTTTTGTCTTTTGAATCTGTAAATTGCGTTTATTGATTTTCCTGATTTCTGAATCGTTGATATCGATATTGAAGTTGCATATTGAAAGTAGACTTCATTAAAGTTTGTTTTTCTTTAGTTCATCTTTCTTTTCTCATGTCACGTTTATATTTTTTTTATCATAATATTTTGTTTGTCTGTTAACAACCTACAACAATGTAGATGCGATCATAGAATTGAGGATGTTTATGGGCGTGGATTAGCACGTTTTATGTAGCATAGATTTTTTTTTATGATATAGGAGGGCAAACGAGCAGCCGGAGCTATTTTCATGACTACCGACGTCCCCCCAAACATCCGCATAGAGGCTATACAGATGCGCTGCCCTCCTTTCTCCTCCCACCTCCATGGGCCACCGGCTACTTACACACCGCACGAAACGCGACAGCACAGCTGTCACTTTACGCCAGTCTCGTATAAGCGAGAGGTACCTCCCCGGCCGTGCCTGCCCAATTCGACTGCATGCAAGCATGCAGTGTGGCACTACCTCTTACCAAAATATATATTAATATATTACTAATGCTATGTAAATAGAATGTGCTAATCCCGCAGGTAGATGTTAGAAAGTGTGTATATATGTGTAGTGTCCGTTTGTGTGTCACAGGGCCGGTCCCAACCGGTCCCTCAATTATCCAATAAACCTTTTAGGAGCGCGTACCAGTTTGGTTAGCGCGTTTGCGTGCCCATCTGTGTACTTAGCAAGTTAGCCGCACCGTCGCCTGCTTTGTTTGTGTTAGCGATCGATAACCGGAACTAGACATTTTGAGGTGAAATTTCTTTAGAATCGTGTTTTGAATCTCGATAAAACGGAAAAAGGTCACAATGTGATGTTTGTATTCATCTAAACTGTTTTCACTTCTATTGAATACATTTTGTCCTCTCTAGAATTCCTTGTCTCTTCCAGCAGTAAGAAACGCAAGAGACAAGAATAAACATAACATAGGTACCTACAGCCGATCGTACCCAGGACGCAACGCCAAATCTTCCCTCAACATTTTTTAACACCGATTTTGACAGTAATAAAGTGTGCAGGCACAAGTGTACTGTAATCTGTGGACTTTGCACACCACGTTAGCCGAGCCCCGTGCTAAGTACCGTAAGGACTTGTGTTACGGGTACTAGACAACGGAATATATTTAATATGTTTTATAAATTTAAGAAATTTTATATATTATTATTTATTTATTTTTTTTATAGATATACACATAATACATAATTAAAGAATTCGAACCCGCGACCCCTGGCGCTGCTTATCTGCCCTGTACCACTGCGCCAGCCTGGTCGTCGTTCCCCTGTTATAATGGGACGGCAGTCGGACAAGACCGGAGAGAAATCAGACGCAGTAATAACTGTTCAGGCGGACGGGGACCACGAGGATATCGATTCTGATTAGATGGGGGAGGAAGACTTTGTATTTGAGACCAGAAAGTTACCTATCTCTTGCTCGTATTAAACAGACGTAAAGTTATAGTCAGCTAGGGCATCGCATTTTATGCAGTTGCTGAGGATCAGGTTCTGCCAAGTTATGGTTTCAAACCGGGTAGTTCAAAACCTCTATGAGAATTTCTGCTACTGTCGGTAATCAAAAGGCTGCGAGTAATCATTTGCCGTCGATGCCCTTAAGTTTAGTAAGAGGTAATGCCTCACTGCATGCATGCAGCCGAATCGGGCCAGCACAACCGGGGAGGTACCTCTCGCTTACACGCAACCGGCGTAAAGTGACAGCTATTCTTTCGCGTTTCGTGCGGTGTGTAAGTAGCCGGTGGCCCACGGAGGTGCGAGGGGAAAAGCAGGCAGCGCATCTGTATAGCCTTTATGCGGATGACTATGGGCGTCGGTAGTCGTGAAAATGGCTCCGACTGCTCGTTTGCCGCCCTATACCATAAAAAAAAATATGTACATATTATACATATAGCGAAAAACAACATTAATTTTTTAACCGCGGCCCATATCATCGGCCAGATATCTGCTTTATTTAATTTATTAATGTGCTGTCGAGCTTATACAATCGCAGAGGGACGTTTGGTTCTACCCTTGTTCTTCTGACTGTCGTTAAACATGTTGACATGCGTCGATGATGACGAGTCCGTGTTGACTTGGTCCGAGCGCGCGAAGTTTCGCACCTCGTCTACTTCAATATTGTCTGACCTTGGGCTGGATACACACGGACGGATGGTTGTATGTTCTACAGCTGAAGTATGTGTGTTTGTTTGAACGAGCGTACCTCGGGAACTGATCGATGTGAAATAAGAAAAGTAAACTGAATGTACCCATGGCAATGCAACATACATGGAATCATAATATGTTGATTGTTGTCTAAGAGTTGATATTTTGTTTTCAATAATGAATGTTGTACACAGTTCAGTACAGAGTACTACTTGCTTTAGCTATTTTGCTAAGCTTACATCTTCTACTACTAGGCATAGAGGTACTGGAGAGTCTAGTTTGTCTTTTGACATCACTATTAATTCCAGTTTACTCTGTGGTGTAGACAAAATGAGGATTAGAATTGTCTGAAACATATTTCACGTGACGCCGAACGTAACTCTTTACTATACTAACTTTGGCATCACTTGTGAACTTTTCACTTCATAATTCAACTCGTGTTCAAGGATCTCCGTCGCTTGTTGGTTTTGACACACAGATTCTTTTCACACACATTTTTTAGTTGATTTCGCGATGCTTATCAGCAGAGAACGCCCTGGTGTGAACAGGGACTAGCCTATCATTGCTGTAGGTGCCAGTGGTGTAGAAGATGTACAAGATAATCGAATCACTTACGGTCCGCCATTGTAGATATGTGGGCTTTGGGAGCGCACGCTCTGCTTGCACCAGATGACCAGGTCTGTATGCAAATGCGCGGGAAACGCGCCGTTTACCCACAGACAATAGAGCATACGTCATGTGTTTTTTTTATTAAACGGCGCAGAAGTTTTGTAATGTGCCACTGCCACACTGGTAATAGGTATATCGTATATTTCATTTAATAAGGACATTAAGCTACATTACAGTCGAAAGGGGAAGGAAATACTCGCTAATATATTAAGTGATGGCTATGTTTCGTGAGTTTTTGGACAACTTTGCTATGGGACTCCAAATGTTCCTTTGCACGGACTATTCCATAAACGAGAGACACTCTAATAAATAGAGATGTTCCGACCAGTCTGTAGGAGTTGGTAGTCATGAAAATGGCTCCGATTGCTCGTTTGCCTGCTGATAGTATAAAAAAACACTTTCTCATATAAAAGAAATGAAAAGGCGCTTTAATTAATTTAATCCACGCGTAAACGTGAAATAATTCCAAAAACAAGTTTCATAATTAACCAACGGAATGTTTGAGTAAGATTTAACTAAACAGTTAACTAAAAAGTGAATAACTTTCACTGGGTGATATCATAGTTATTCAAATGTATAGGAAAGTATTGTGAGTGAAACCGCTATAAATCTTGTTTACATTTCGGTTGTATATGGGCATTTGAAAAGGTAATGTATACGTTTCATTGTCACTTTTCATTATAGTTTTTTGGATCAAACACAACCTGCCTACCAACAGTGTAGTTAGAGGTAGTGCCACCACACGACGCCCGCGCCGGTGTAGAGTGACAGCTGTGATGTCGTGTTTCATTCGATGTGTAAGTAGCCGGTGGCCCATGGAGGAGGGAGGAGGGCAACGCATTTGTATAACATCTATGCGGATGTCTACGGGTGTCGGTACTCAGTTGTCATGAAAATAGCTCCGATTGCTTGTTTGTCCCTTTATACTATAAAAATGGTTTAGACCCTCTGGTGGAAAATTGCGGGGAGGAGATAAGTAAGACAACATTTCTAACAATTACACGAGTGTCCGTGAGCACACGTAGGAAACCAAAGATTCCAACTTCTCTTATACTATAAAAAAGCTAAGCAAGCTGTTACAGGTAGTCATATACAGAGTTGATAAGAGCGAGAGGCATTAAATGAAACCACATAAACTATAAGTGCCTACATTTAATCCGAAACTATTAAAAATAAGTTTACGGCAAGTATACGAAAATACTTTTTTGAAACAAGATAAATAGCAAAAAAAATATCACTCTTTGTACTGGGCGGCTACAGCGAGCACGGGGTGAATGACCACGGCCCGCCATATTTGGCGATCAGCTGCGATACAGAAAACTTAAAAAAAATTCTGTTGCTAAACTATTGCTCCGGTTGATCTGTTTATAGTTGTGTAGCCTGGAAATGATACACTAAATATGTGGTTTCATTGAATGCCGCTCGCTTGTATCAACTTTGTATGTCATCTACACGCCTACCTGTAGTAGTATGGTAGATGTTACATAGTTACTAGTGTGTACAAGGCGCCGCGTGATGTGGTGCTTGCCGCGCCGCCATCCATCATAATGTATCGTAGGCTTTATATTTATTAATTCAGTGTCCCAGCCCTGGATCTGCGGTGGTGGTTCTTGGATAATGTGTTTAACACGACATTTGAGAACGATACAAATGCTAGTCGTATTCTATAAAACATTAGCTAATAAACTATACTAGGTTGGACCCGCGGTTTCATCCTTGTCAGCTCCAGATGTTTGGCTGTCAGTACTCTCTAAAGTCCCTCCGACTGCTCGTTTGTCCCATTATGCTGAAAAAAGTATGTGCTTTAGACCACACAACTGAAGTAAAACTTATTGACATAACATGTCCTATATTTATTTTTCAAATACAGAAAAGTTTCACTTAAATCGAATTTGAATTTGAATGGTCGCCAGCTCACTCCCCATGTCAAGTGCGCGTATAGAAGTCTTACTTCAAAAACTTAAACGACATTCCTTGCAAGTCGCGGGCTTAAGCGAGTCCGTTATATACGACAATAATGACCGTCAGATTTGCTTTATGTAGGATATAACGACTGTAGTGGAGGCTGTAAAGTTAGTTTTGATTAAAAAGTAAAAGGCGGGACATAAATTGAGTCAACTCTAGCAGCTACAGCGGCGAGAGGCGAGCGCACTCATGTAAATATACTGTGACCAGTTAATTGGCGGCTTAAAACAGGATTCCTTTCTCAAGTTCGTAGGCGTAAAGTAGGAAAGTATCAAATCTATTTGAGTGTGTGATGCTTAATTCTCAAAAAAAATAATTGCTAAGGAGACCATAGCCTATAGCGTTGCTTCCTTGGTTTTAGCATATTCCATCTTATTCCTTCCTCTCTTCGCATACGAATTTAACATGTACATGTATTTTTGTGAAATCATATAAGTTTAACGCTATCATTATTTGAATTTCTCATTGAATTCTCTTTATCCTAAATGAAAGTCGGAGTAACGTCTAACAAAATTTACCTCATAAAGAATTCACGCTAAGGTAGTATGCAATTAACTGATTTTACTTCTACTTCGGGGCCCTTTAAAATTTTATAAAAAATAGCTAATTCTCTTATATCTCGACGTGCGTGTATCATTATTGTTACAACACGCTTTGGTTGACAAGGAAGGCGGTACAATTCCTGCGTCAGCACACATTTTCGTATACAGCGGAGAGGAGCAACACAGGACTGTCCCGATCAGACCTGTACGTGTGGTCACCCCGTATAAATATTAATTGCGATTAGCTTTATTAGCCTGTCGTTAGCGTTAACTCGTGCTCGGCGCTGGAGTTACGAGCCGCATAAATACGGCACCCACGGGAGCAGCGCCGCGCGCCGTCCGGTCCGCGACACCGGAGTACAGACAGACACATCACTTTATAGGCATTATTTCAAAATGGTGAAACGGTATTGCGTTATGACAAAGAGACTGACATAAATGTATCTACTTACGTATGTCGCTTTCTTGATTTCTCTGTTTTGGTAGTGCAACGCAATCGCCTAACATCGATTGGAACAATAAATCTATACATAAAATAATATAAAACAGTAAAATTCGTGTGTATAAATATATTTACGAAAAACTAATTGGGGGCGATGTTAAAATAGTATTAGAACACTTTTCAATGATTTTTAATTTTTATGTTGGTCTGTTTGTCCGTCTATTCGTTTGTGTTTGTCCGGGCTAATCTTCGAAACTACTGGACGGATTCGAATGGAACTTTTTGTGGTTTGTGTGGCCTGATCAACATCAATAACACTTTACTGCGCAAAATCTCTCATTCCTACGGGAAATCAGAATTTTAGCACACTGCAGGCAAACAATAACAAATCACTTTGATTATAATATTACTAAGCTACGCGAACGAAGTCGCAGGCACCAGCTAGTATAAACATAAAACCTAACTGCCTAATATACATACTAATATTATAAATGCGAAAGTATTTGTTTGTCCTTCTTTCAGATCAAATTGATCACCGGCACAATGGTATATTTAGTATGGAGATAGTTGAAGGACTGAAGAGTTCCATACACTTTTTTTCTAGCACGCGAGCAAGCGGCGGGTAGCAGCTAGTTATTTTGATATTGTACCCAGTAACACTCTCGTTATCGAGACGAGAGAGAAAAAAAAATTAGTTTTAGTTGGCACTGTTTTGCTAACTGTACTTTTAAGAAAACACTTCAAAAGATTTTTTATTTTTATTATTAATCATAACAATCGATTAAATTTATTATTTTACTAATGCTGAGAAAATAATTAATAATGATAGAATAAACTTTTGGTAGCTCACGCCATATTTTTTTTGTGTTTCGAATTTATCAGTACTTATAAAGATTTACTCTATACTATTGTTATAGGTAGTGTCATCGCTGCATGGCAGCTGAATCGGGCTGGCTCGATAGGGACCTTAGACCTACATAGGTACATATATGGCTATTCTTAGCGTTTGTGTGGAGATGCTTGTAAACCAAACTCACGCATCACCACTGCCAATATTTTGTAGTGATTCTACCGATGTGTGCA
>LUGF01044741.1:267616-283414 GCA_001625245.1 Calycopis cecrops
TGAAAACAGTTCATTTGTATGAAGATAAACTACCCGTATACCCTGGCGGTATTGTCTGCAAACATCGCCTGCTCTACCCCGGGATGTAGCGGGATATCGCTCGTGTACAGGTTATACAGGGTTGCGGATAGTACAGAGCCCTGGGGGATTCCCGCTCTGAGAGAGCATGAGCAGGATAGTGTGCCCTCTACTAGGTATCTGAAGTGCTGGTTAGATATGTAGTCCTTATTGATAAGTACTAATCTGACTTGCACGTCTAGACTGTATGAAGCTTGAATATTCAGGTAGTATGATGCAATGAACGTGAAACGAATGTCTTTATTATTCTATCTAATTAATGAAATGATTAATCTAATCCACATGAGTATTTACCTAACGACGTCGTGAGATCACGGCTGCCAAAATAAATATGTTGTCATTATTTTATATTATCGGTGTATGCTTTACCTCAGTAACATCATCGCAATTAAATATTTATGTCTGATAGTTTATCTACCAATTGGTATCAGGGTAGTAGAGTCCAGGTTAGTCCCCCCACCAGTCACTCTCGTCTCGTGTGAACTAATTATACTTATCTTATGCCATTTAAATTAGTATTTTTTTGTATTTAGTCATTATAAAAAAAAAATATAAACAAACTTTCTATTAAAAGTAAAGAGAAAAAATAAACCCTTTCGTTCAGAATGTTAATAGAGAATACTAAATAACTACACCATAGAAATAGTTTTCGAATCATACATAAAACAAATAATAAATTCAAAGGTTCACTAGTAACATAACCAATTTGTCTTTTTGTAAAGACAAGACTTCGTGTTCATCATCGATGTCAATGCATGTAGTAACACTAGGTCCATGAAATGGTAACAAATGTAGCAAACGCAGTAATTCGACATAATTGCTGTGGAGTCTTTGTCGCTGCACTAAAAGACGCCGTATGAGGCCGCCAAATTGATCTAAGAACAGAGCCTTGCTAATCCGACTTATCCCACATCTAGACAAAAGTTAGATATTTGTACATCTGAAAACCCTGTAAATAATTTCCCTTCAAGTATTTTGTATTTTTATAAGTCAAGCATATTCGATTGCTGTCACGTGATCACAAATATCGACGATACCGTGCAGCTTACGTCATAGTTTGCAAAACAATAAGCATTCAGTGTGGCCACTTCGGATAACATAATCAAGCCGCTCGCTTATAGACAGTGCCCAGCGCCGGATCCAAGTGAGAGCTTAGGGGGGCTGCAAACCGGGCCCCGTAAGGATAGAGGGCCTTAAAGTCGTCTGTACTTATAATAGGGCTCCCATTCTGAACTCCAAGGTCTCCAAGCCCCGGGCCTCGCCGGAGCTTAATGCGGCGCTGACAGTGTCTTGATGGTCCGACTTCCATATCTAGATGACGCCACGTGATTAAAGATGTTCTGTCTGTCTCCAGATGGCGCTGAGCCTGCGCGGGTAGCATGGGGCAGGCGGCCAGCCAGCCGGGCGGCGCCGAGCGCGCGCGCCGAGCCAGCACGCTGCCGCACGAGCCGCTGCGGAACGCGCCCAAGGTAACGACCATAACGTCAAAGGTCTTAAGGTGTAGGGCTTCTGCTAGGCCGAATATCCAGTTGGCTATTGGCAAGGACCGTGAGCATATGAAGAATTCTAAACACAGACGTGGCGCTGATGATTCGCGCTTCAAACCAGATTGCACACGATTGTTATCGCAAAAATCTGCATTTACAGTCCTGAAGGGTTTGCTGCCAGATGCCGAAAGGAAAGAAACCGCACGACCTCTTCTCACATAAAACCGGCGTGAGGTACATAATATGCTGTCGCAATTGATGCACTTTGTGAGAGTCGGGAAGCGCACTGGCGTGCGAGGCTGTGAGGGCGGCACATCTGCAAGGCCTCGAGTTTATGGGCATAATAAATTTTAAAGGCATAGGTACTAAATAATAATATAGACTCATAATCCTCAGTCAAGACGAGACGAGTATTCTTCACTTCGTCACTGTTCAGCAGTAACATAGCAAGTACTACAAGAAAAATGTATGGACGATAAGTGATATGTGGCACTCTCTCTGCCTACCCCTCTAGGGACATGGTGTGAAGATGTGTCGTTGTTGATAAGACATTTGGTCAGGTGCTGCCGTCGCTGACGGCGTCCCCGCGGCTGCGCAGCACGGACAACGGCGCCATCCTGCACTCCGGCGGCACCATCAGCGGCAGGAGGCCGCAGGACAACCTCAGAGTACCCCACGGACACGTGGTAAGTTATCCCCTTACGTTATACAGTAATGACGCTTGCCTCAAGCGTTTCAAGGATTGTGAACGCTTTGGCCCCATATTTATTGAGTGAGCAGACGCTAAAGAAAAAATTGGCCTTAGATATAAATGTTCTTTTCTCCGATCCCGACCTGTATTTTTTCGCGGGATTTCTCCCACCAAACACGAGAATGCGGAGCATAATTGCATTTTTCTCGAAGCGTTTCGTCGTCTCATTTTTGTATTTAATTAGAAAGAATATTTTCGTGATATGATCCCGTTGGGCATTCCAGTTATCACAAACCGCAAAAAACATAACCGCCAACCATAAATCTACTCTTATCTAACAGAAAGGTCGTGCATTTCGTTGCAATGCACCTTACAAACTCCCAGATCACGTTACTCAGTTATCCTACACCAGGTCGGGTGTCCGGAGGAAGTCGTGGCCGCGCAGATCTCGGAACAAAGCGCTCGTAAAGCAGCCGTCGATACCGTGCCCCACTCGAAATGCTTTTAGTGAAGCGTCCGTCAGCCGCAGCCGCTGGGGTTGTTAATTAGCCGGAGCGGGGCTAAGGCTGCGACGGGGACGGGTATAAAGGTTAGGTGAAAGGAATCACTACATACATGTCTGTGTGTCTGTATGCTTAGATGTTCTAAATTACGCAACATATTTTGATAGATAGATTGATTCAAGAGGAAGGTTTATATATATAATAACTCTATTTTTGAATCCTGAAATCCACGCGGGCGAAGCTGCGGGTAAAAGCTAGTTTATTATATTTCGTACTTCTTTGCAAAAACTAGTGAACGGATTGGGTTGTTTCACGCCGATATAAACTATACCTGGAATAAATAGTGTGAAAATAGAATTTAATATTTCAGAATATTGAAGTAATTTATCGAAAAAAGAAAACGTAATTGGCAAGATTTTACGCAGTTATGTTATAGGTAGATAAATACCTATATACACGATGAGATTGTATTAAAAATACATTTACACACACTTGTTGAATCGACACTAAAAATTACTTTGGTTAAACAAAACGAGATTTCATAACATTAGTTGTACATCAAACTAAAGTTGTCAAATACAACAATATGTCATGTTTCTAAAACACGAATCTTAATGATTTTTAAATATTTGAACATCCCCGTATTGCTTGAACTTTTTTTATGAAATCAGTCGACGTTTACTTAAAGGTGACATCAATGCGGATCACTACGAGCGATTTTTGTATAGTAATAGTAGACACTAGACGGATACTATAGATATTTTGAATATAACCTAATGGTTATGTTAAAAAATATGATTTCAAAATCTGCCATTATGTGTAAGCATTTAGACTTTACACCTCCCGTGATATATTTTTCCGCTAATCCGTAATCCGCTAGCCGCTCCTCTCGTCTGCGAGCGCAGCCCGTCAGCCTCCTCGCAAATATCTCAGCGGGTATTTAGCATGCCGCGGTCGCTTCCGGCTGGGGACATGTCTATTCCGTAGATATCGTTCTTTATGCTGCCGGTAGCACACAAACTATTTACCTGATAGAAAATAACTTGTGCTGCCAGTTTATGGGCTATTGTGAGTTGAGAGGCTCGTGGTTTGTGTTGACGCAGATGACGGACTTTGACGGACGGGACACTTGGAATAGTTTTAAGACTTTAAGAAAGCGTCTCGTAACTGCTGTGTTTGTGGCTCACATATCGGTTTGGTATTCTGATGGTACCACATATACTGATGGTTAGGATGTGTGGATGTTTATAAACGACATTCACTAAAAGTTATGTCGATATCATATGAAGCGTACTGGGTAACATAAGTGCCTATGTATATGGAAAACTTACGTATACGTTATAAACAACGATGTTATGTATCTTTAGTGTAGGTAGGTAGGTGTAACATTCGTGGTTGGAAGAATTGTTCAGTCATAGATGTTGACCCGTGAATAATTAGTTCTTGTATTTTTTTTGTAGGTCCCTCGGAGGAGTCACTTCACTGAGAGTGTAAATTTAAAATATAGACTAGATCAGGCTCCTAGTTTTTATTGATCTCGGCCATTTTTGATTTTACTGTAAAACAGTAACGACAACAAAAATTGTAGGTTTGATTCTGTACAAGTTTGGTCCTCACAATTTTTCTTCTAGGATCGATATTTTGGAAATTAAATTTGAAAAAGCGACAAATTTAAAATATTTTCATCATCTCGTTTAATTTCAAGTTACGGCATAAATGAAGAGGAACTAAATTTGTACTGAATCAAATTCTAAACAGTTTTGGTTTCCACATTTTTCCATTGTTTTTTTTTCTTTTATGGTCAGAATTTGATTTCTACACGTTTAGTCCGTCTCAGCCAATTGGTAATATTATAGCGATTACACTGTGTCTTACACAACATACTAATATTATAAAGGTGAAAGTTTGTTTGTTTGGATGTTTGGATATCTATCCGACAATCGCGCCGAAACTATTGAACGGATTTTGATAAAATTTGTTATACAGGTAGAGTATTGCTGACTTAGATTATAGGATCGAATGAATGCGTGAACTTCAATTAATATCTAAGTCAAAATTATAGTTTTTAGAATTTTTATTTGTTTGTCTGTATGTATTTCCGGGCTAAACTAAAAAAGTACTGCATGGATTTACTTCAAATTTTGCATAAATATTACTAACAGGTAGGCTACATATTATTTTGCTAGCACCTTCCGAGGAGAAGCTGTAATTCTTTCATTCGGAAGAATTGAGAACCTCAATTTTTAGAGTCCGAAATCCATGCAGGCGTAGCTGCGGGCGGAAGCTAGTAGGGTATATATTTAAGTCCGTATTTACTTTATTATAAGTATTATATCCTAGGAAGTAATAAAAACGTTTAGCTAATAGGGTATATATTTAATTCCGTATTTATTTATTATAAATATTACATCCTAGGAATGCAGCACTGGTGTGAACCGATATCTGTGGGCAGTTGTCACGTTGTCGTCTGGAGTTGGGCATTTTGCTAGTGCGTTTTTAGTATAATTATTTTAAGGAATAATTGACGTTCAAAATTATTACACATGTTTTGTATAGATCGGTTGTACGGAATGTATAGAGAATCCTCTAGCCAACCTTTAAAATTGTCCTTTGTGCACGCTCAAGCAGAGTGCGGTCTTCGTTGATACACTCCATGCGATATAAAGTATGTGATTAGCGATTGACAGAGCGCCTGATATACAGTCTTTAGAACAGATGTCACGAGCGTAGGGTCTTAAAGATAAAAATAAGTTTCCGTAGCCCAGAGGCTAGCGCGTCAATGTGCGGGTGGAAAGATAGTTGATTGTCGAGTGACACACCCAGGTTATTTAGTTGTTGTGGAAACGCAAAGGTTTGAACAACAACAGGGTCTAACGGCGCATAAGTGGGTGTGAGCTATAAGGCTAAGTTGGTCTGAGGCACTGACAGGCTGTCCTGCTTTTGTGAAAGAGAAATATAAGTAACAGGATTTCTCAATATTTAGGATTAGGTTATTTTTTGCCAGCCACTTAGTTACAGAGGTTAGTCCCGATTGAGCGTAACTAAAAATCTCCTCGTAAGTCGTACCATGGAAGATCAAGGCAATGTCACCTGCATATGTAAAGACGTTACCTTTTTTTGCTGCAGTTGTAGGATTGCTGCAGTTGATGGATTAATATAGATTATAGATCAAGAATAAGGTAGGTCCCAGTATACTGCCTTGTGGAACGACGTAAGTTATCGGGAACGCATCGTTTGACCCGTCCCCAATTCGTACACATTGACGACTACCACTTAAATATGACTTTAAGGAGGAAGGTGAATACCTATAAGTTTATTTTTTTTTTAAATTACAATGGGAGCAGAAATTGTATCAAAGGCCTTTGTGAGATCCAAGAAGGCACTGAGAATCTTCCGACTTTTATTCAAGTGAGATATGATCGAAATCGCCAATCCAAGACCGCATCAAAGGTTGAAATTCTCGAGTATTGTAACTCAACATAAAGTTGTGTATCATCTTGTTCCAGCACTCGAACGTGTTCCGGTCACGGTCGGCCGGCACGACAGAGAGCGAGCTGCGGAGCCGCGAGCGCGACCCGCTGCACCGCTCACACACCAACTTGGACATCAGGCATCCTGACAGTGAGTATCATCGTCCATCGAATAAATTGCCCTTTGAATAGCTCGAAGCTGTATCGCCATTATAATGTCGTTCTAGCCGAATTCTATCTGGCACCGAAAGCTATCTGCGCAGACCATAGTGGGTGAGTATTTGCGCCTTTTTATTTTTTGGAGGAGGCCTATGTCCAACAGTGGACGTCTTCCATCTGATGATGATGATGATTTGCGCAGACACGCTCTCTAATCCCTCATTCTACTATTAAGATGGGACGGCAATCCGACAAGACCGGAGAGAAATTAGGCGCATGACCGACGGCTTCACATGCTCTCCGGGGCACGGGGATTGAACACCACTAACTTCCATGGTTATTACAAACTGAAAAATCCCAAGAACACTTTTTGTTTCTTGGAACTCACGTCTGTAGTTGAGCATGCTGGCACTAGACCACGAGACAGTTTATATTTATTGCTTTTAATACATCGAGGGCTAGCTTCACTCTCTGGTATTAGGTACCGGTTAGCCTATTACGAACTTAATCGATGACTATAAACTTCGACTTCACGATATTAAGTGTTAACGATAAGAAGTTATTAATTACAAACATTTGTGTTGTAGTTAAATAGTTATGTATCAAATAACTACTTGTCATTAATATTAACCAGTTGTATCGGTTCTTTATGTTGCTTGTAGCTGAGTAGTGAATAAGCATTTAACTAATATAAGTAGTCAAATTGTCTTCTCTGTGTTTTACTTTTACCTAAGTAAACTGTTATGCATATAGATATGCATTTTAACCTAATTAGTTGGACCTATCGGCTCGGAAATAATTTGAAAGCAACGAAACATTTATAGAAAACTATTATCATTATAAAGTTATCACGTGCTATGGTCATAGTTTAATTTCCAATACTAAAAAAAATATAAAATTATTATTATGTATAATTTCAGCTAACGGTGTCAATAAACGTTTCGGGTCCGAGCCGGACCTGAGGGTCGAGGAGGAACAAAAGAAGAAAGCCAGCAACAGACATTTTAGGAAAAAATATCGCGCGCCCCAGCCACCTACCAATGTAAGTTGCAATAACTACATTATTTATTCAATCAACACACATAATATATTTTATTATTATAAATAAAAGATGTTTAATAAATTAAGTAAATAGAAAAGTAAACATTGTGGAACAGTAAACATTGATAAGACTAAGTCGAAAAAGCAAAGAATAATCAACTCAAACTCACTCAAATCGCTCAACAGCTCTCTAAGTATACAATAATGACGTTAATATCTTTTATTGAAGCTTTGCCTAGGTTGGTATTCATTTCTATTAATTACAAAATATACAATTACGTAATAGTAAGCAATATAAACCATTATGCTAATTTATATAAAATTTATGTTTTAGAATCGTGATGGCTCGTCGCCAGATTCCAGAGAGAACAATGGGAAGACTGAACCAAATAAAAAACTTAGATTATTTAGGACCAGAAATGAGACCAAACAATTAAACGGTAACATCGACTCGAAAATACCAGTTTACAAAAGCTACAAGGATTTTAAATCACTAGACTCAAATGACATATTTGACAAACGATACAAATCACTTGATAAGGAGAAAGAACAGTCGCTAAAATACCACGACAACTTAGATATGGTTCAGAGCACTGCGTCTTTGAAAAGGGAGGAACGAATACTCCAGTCGAGACAAGATTATAAAAATGCAAGAATGGACAGGGCGAGTGCACACAGATTAAAAACTACGAAGCCAAACGATCCAAGTGAAGCTTGGAAGACGCCACTTTTAAGTAAAAATTTCAGATATTCTGAAAGATTTAAAAAGGATAACTTTGAGTCACCAATTTTAAAACGTGAAAAAACATTCGATAGTTTATACATAAGCGAAAAAGATAGCTACTCATCTGACTTATATGATAGCAAAAATAAATCGACAGAAACAAAACCGAAAGTAACCAACCCCCTGGGTGATAGACACCAGCCTTTGAGAAAGTCTCTTCCTTCATTACTCACAAAAAGTAACGAAGTAAAAGATGAATTTCAAGCGGAACTTAAAAAGGCAACGAATAAAATTAAAAACGAATTAGGAGATATGCATAGAATAAGTGAAACAAAAACTAGTCAACATGATAAAATACAATTAATGAACCCAACGAAAGCTGACTCACAGAACAAAGTCAGAGAATCTAGTCTTAAATTGGATAACAACACTAAACAGGACGCTAAAGTTATAAGCATGAATATGAGAAAGCCATTAAGTAGACTTAATGACATTAAGATTAAAGAAGCTCCTAATAAAGTAACGAATAGCAATATCACTAAATATACATTTGAAAGTAAAGAGAATGGAACGATGAATGACCGAGGACAAGCCTCTGGTAAGGAATCAACACCAGAACATTCACCGACCAGAAGGCAAAAGTCAGCTCAAAATAATTTACATGATAGGTAAGTTACTAGAGAAATTATTAGCCCATTATTAACCACTAAGTATATTCATTTTATTTGCATTATTTTGTATGTGTTTTAGACAAAAATCAGCGCCTTCCAAACAATTTTACTTCGGTATGATCGAAACTAAACAGTCGGAACAACACGATCGGCTGAAGGACTTCCCGGGTCTGGGAACGCCCATTATTGAAGAATTCAACAATTTCCATCTCATCGAGAAAAAGTTATTGGGATATCACGAGGAAGATGAAATGGAGAAATTTAACGAACAACTGAAATTAGAATGTAAAAGAAATTGTGAGTTGTGATTTTTCGTAATATGCGTAATAAGCGATAAAAGTAAACATTTATTATTGTTTATTGACATTTGTAAGTGTAGTAGTACCAATGCGGCATTGCAGCCGTGCTGGGCAACATAACCGATGAGGTACAGTCGGCGTCAAAAGATGATGAAGAGATTTAGATTTTCAATGCCGCCTCTCCAGTCTCCAATATAATAGTCAAAATCAATTCTATTTTCACTAATCATAATGCTTATAGTGTTTTGAGTGTACGCTGTTAAGCATGCTGGAGCGTTTTATGCGGTTTCCGAGAGTCCAAAGACCCATAGAAGGATGGAGTGAAAAAGTGACACGTAAACAGAATAATATCAGTACGATGGTTGTGAAGACAATTTATGATCTGCCTGTTAGGTTCTTAATGCTTTTAAATATATTTTTTATTAATGTGGAACTTGTAGTGTCATCGGAGTCGGCGCTCTCGTCGGAGGGCTCGGAGGGCGAGGGCTCGGACAGCTCGCTCGGCATCGCTCTGCGGCTGCGCCCGACCATGCCCAAGAAGTTCCCCAGCACGCCGCACTTCTCGCCCGCCGCTGCCTGGAGACAACTGGCCTGCCTGGACGCTCAACTTGCAGGTGAGCTAGTTTAATGTAGATGCGACACGCGACCGGAGCCTCCTCCCAAACACGACAATGATGATGAAGTGATAGGATGATAAATGCGCAGGAGATCTTATGGTCATTGTTACTGTATCAACCGGATACGTTCCTCATATTTTTCTCTTCTCCTCATATGTTATTCATATCACTATATACTTATTGTTTCAATTAAAAATAAATTGAAATTTACTTGCAAAAAAAATTGCAATTTCAAAACAATTTGATAAAACTCTTTCGTCAAAAAATACCGTAATTTAATTAGTTTATTTACTACGGGCAGGTCAGACGGGATAAAATATGGCTATTGCTCACCATCTGTGTGAAGAGATCTTTGCACAAGAATGAGTATGAAATCGGCTAATTATATATTAGTAAAAACAGTACATCTTCAAGCTATTTCCCTGAGGGAACCGATATACATCACAATCTTTGTCTTGCTTTTTCCAAATTCACTATACACTCGGCGCCGTTTGCGAAGACTCGATATCAGTAGACAGGACACCATTAATTTAATCATGGTTTTTTTTTACGGACCTGGCCCACCTCTCGTTCCCACCGCAGCTACTCAACAGTTCAACAACTCTTTGAAATGATCTCAGGGATCCCGAGGGAAAAGCTAAAACTGTCTTGGGACCCGCAACAAATTTAATCAGAACAAATAGAAGGAGTAGGAAGAGAATGATATGGAACCATGGTATGTTAGTTTAATATACTAAGAAAGTAAATCCGCCTTGTCTACTTGTCAGAGACCCAACCCCTGGCAGTGGTGACGAAGTTGCCGGATGTATCGGCGGAGTCGTCGCCGCGCTCGGAGCAGTCCGCCGACAAGTCGGGAGACTCCGGCATCTCCGGCGACCACGGGCCCAGCGACCTGCGGATAGACTCGCCGAGAGATGTAAGTGTCAGTGTGCCTTAACCTTAACCTTAGCAAAGTTTTTTTTATGGTATAGGGGGCAAACAAACCATGGCCCTATCAACCGCCTTGGTTATACGGGCAGACGATCATACGATACTGTTGTGCACAACCCTACTGTCTTTCGAGTTCTCTTTCTGCCCTTCAGGTGCGCACGCTTCACTCTCTACACGTTCTTTAAATCTCTTTTTTATGGTATAGGGGGCAAACGGGCAGTCGGAGCCATTTTCAGGACTACCGACGCTCATAGACATCCGCATAGAAGCTATACAGATGCGCTGCCCTCCTTTCTCCTTTCACCTCCATGGGCCACCGGCTACTTACACTCCGCATGAAATACGACAGCACAGCTGTCACTTTACGCTGGTTTCGTGTGAGCGAGGGGTACATGCAGTGTGGCTCTACCTCTTACTAAATCTCTTTCTATTTGTAACTTATGTCCCTCTCCCCCTTCTCGTAACATGAACAGTATAACGTGGTTCGTTGTAGATAACAGACGGCGCCGCGTGGACGCCCCAGCAGGACCTAGGCGACAGCAGCTCGGACGGCGCGGGGCCGGATCCGGCCGCGCTGGTCACCTACAGCCCCGGGCAGCCCTTCAGCCTGACGCTGCCCCGGGACCAGGATAAAGTGAGCTGGGGACTGCTTAAAGTGCGCGGGACGTTAGGACCAACATCCTGAGATAAACTTCATAACACATATTTTTCAGAACACACCATTTTTAAACAGATGTTTATATTATGTTAACAATATTAATTTAGTTTACATTTGTTTTATCTGTTACCTTCTTGTTACAGGATTAATGGGCAATGAATAAATCTCTTTTAATGATGATATATCAAAAGTTGATAATTTCTTTAATTGAAAATATATATAGAGAATTTATTCTACTTAGCAAGCTCGTTTAATTGAAGATTAGTTGAGTTGTACTGCTACTAGTTCCCATTGTAATTGTCTATTTATACATCATCAAGCGTTCATTCGTATTGTGTTTATAAAATGAATTTTATCTCGGGCATTCTCATTGTATTTGTCCATTATTAGTTCATTCATAAGACTTATAGTGTAATTCGGTTCTGGGATTTAGTGTGTGTGTTTCATTCGTATTGATCATTGTTCGAGACGTTGTCTTTAGTAATGTCATCATCACTAGCCTAGACTAGCGAGTCAGTAGTAATTGTAACTAACCTAACTAATGTGTGATCACCTGTACGTATCGCCTAACCTCCCGTGTACGCCGTGAGGAGGAGTAAAGATAAAATTGCACTGCACGCTTCACTAATATACTTAACATCTATTTTCATATTCTCTAATACCTTGTTTATTTCATCTTTGATCTTTCTTCTCTTCTATTAAATGATTTTTACGGCTGTTGTACTTTACCTCATATACTATAGTGCTCGATTTGTTAATACGCTTTATATAGTCTGTTTAATATGTTTAAATTTAATATATAAATTTGTCTTTGGGTCGCTGGTCTACACTTTGTAATTTTAGAAATTCTTTGGGTTCTGGTATATTTTCTTTTGTTTTAAGTGTTTATCTGATTCGTTTTCCTAGTAATATTATATTTTTCTCACTGCAAAATTTGATATTCGCTAATATTTTTCCTTGCAACTTTTTAACTAAAATTTTTTGACTTAATCTTAACTTTTATATTCAATTTCTTTACTTTTAATCTTTGTTTTAATATTTCTGCCTCTCGTTTATTCCAGTAACAATTTAACTTTCATGCATAAATTATTGTATTTTTTTACATTTTTATCCTTATTCCTCGTCATTTAATGTTAAGACGTTCACGAATTTCCGCGTAGTTTCAAGGGGTTTCGTGTTTTTACGATTGTTTCCAGAGCAAGCAGCTGCAGCAAGGCTTCAACAGTCTGCAGAAGCTCAGGAAGTCCGTATCTGGCGCCCTGGGTGCTGCGCTAGGTTCCAGAAGGTTCGATCTGGAACATGAGCCGATGTTAGAGGAGCCTCAACAGAACTGGTTCCTAACGAAATCGGCGCCAAACTCCTTGAGTAATCCATTATTGTATCATCAGCCATTAAGGAATAAAAAATCTCATAACGACGTGAAGGAAGAATCTTCTCAGCCTGTTGAAAAGGTACTGCAGTACTTACTTTAGTATTACTTGTATCATTTTTATTTCCAACTCTACTAGCTCGGATTAGTCTGCTACCTGTTAGATTTTCCCTTTAATCAGATTACAGCTCTTTCTGTATTAGCTTATAGTAGTTTATTCAACTGACATATAAAGAAGGGTATTAAAACACGAGTGTGAATTTTTGAAACGAGCGAACGCGAGTTTCAAAATAGTATCTCACGAGTGTTTTTATACCCGTGTTATATGCAGTTGCATACACTACTTTATCTTCACTAATGCAATTAATCAATTAATCAAACATTGCGAAACATTAAATTCACGCGTATTGCCCCATTCGTTGTTGGACCGACGACTGTTTGACCGACGAGGCGACGACTGCTTTACCGACGATTTAAAATGTAATGTTCTTTGAAGATAAATATTTTTATTAAATACTTTAATTTGATTGCAAAAATTGCGGCGCGTAAATATATACTTTTTATAATTTTTTTTTAATAAAATACTAGCTTCAATGTTGAAATATAATGTGAAAAAATCACATGCCTTTACTTTTAAATTTCTAATAAGCAGTAGATTATTCGTTGTCTGTGGCGTTCATTTTTGCTTCATTTTTTTGTAGAGCTTTGTCTCTTTCTCGCAAATCCTTTGCAAGCTGGCATTGAACCAAAGAGAGCGCAGCTGCAGCGCGCGCAGGGCCAATCAGGAGCGAACGCGCGCTGTTAGGATTTTGAAATAAGGCTCTCTCACCACTCTCTCTCTCTCTCTCTCTCGCTCTCACACAGTGTTATAATGAGATTTTACGATATCGATTTGGATATTATAACATCATGTCAAATTGCTTAAATTGAGTTTTTTGTTGTCTGAGCTATAACAGTAGTCATTATAAGTCAAGTATTGAAAACATAAGTAGAATGTTACAACATTAGTGTAGATAAAAACTATTACTGTTTGTTTAAATAAATTGTAACAAGAAGAAAATTAGAATTATCCAAATGTTCTGTTTAACTCACTCTCTCAATTCCATACGACCGTGAACATATAATTTAACTATTAGAATTAGAATAATTGAATATACGATATGCGATAGATTTGTCTAGGTACCTAGATAAGTTTGAGGTCTATGGTATATCTGAGTTATTATGTATTCGATCTTTAATTCGAATCCGATTTATGGCGATATGATACTTGATAGATATAAGAGAAGTGCTCAACGGAACTGGCATTGAACATATTGTACTGCGCAGGTGCCGGAGGTTGAGCGGTGGGGGGCCAGCTCCTACATGTCTTGGGGCGGCCACGTGATGTACCTGCCGCCGGCGCCCGCGCGCGACCAGCCGCTGTCCCTGCTCGGACCCGTCGATAGACCCGTCAGGTAAGACGCGATACACTCGTGATGTACCTGCCGCCGACGCCCGCGCGCTGCTTAGACCAGTCGACAGACCCGTCAGCTGAGGCTTGTACTCGTCATCAACACTCGAACCCATTGGCGAACAGAAGCTGATAGAGCTAATTATGATTGTTCAGCCGTAAATTTGCCACGACTGGAGGCCGATGGATAATATGTACAGCTGCGATTGTTTTCTCTTATTATGATATCGCTAGATGGCCATAGATCAAAAGATATAACGTTCTTTGTAACAAACAGGAGCAAGTCGAGCGGATGTCTGGAGACAGCTGCGAGAGCAGCTCGCGCCGCCGCGCTGGCTGGAGAGATGCGTGAGCGAGAGCGGTCGGCGTCGCCGGACATAGCGAGAGCGGTGCCGGCGCGCGTCGAGCCGGTACCCACGGTGAGTCTCATACTACTGTCAGCTGTCTGCAGCCGGCGGCGCTGGCCGGGGAGATGCGCGGGCGAGAGCGGTCGGCGTCGCCGGACATAGCGAGAGAATGCGAGCGAGAAGAAACGCGACAGCACAGCTGTCAATTCACGCCGGACTTGTGTAAGCGAGAGGTACCTCCCCGGTCGTGCCGGCCCAATTCAGCATGCAAGCATGTCGTGTGGCCGCTACCTTTTACTAAAAAAAATTAATAAAATTTATAATTTATAAATTTTATTAATTTTTTTATTATTCACTTTTGGTTCCAACTTTTTTCATTTAACGTGCACATCAAGAACCATCAATTGATGGGTTCGACGTCGGCCATAAGCCGAGACCCGTCATCGAACCTATAAATTACATGTTATAAATCTTACTCATGCATTGCTTTATTTTACTTTTAAGTATCGAAGACCCACCAAATATCTGTAATTAATAATAATAATAATAAATATCTGAGGACTTTAAACACCACGTTAGCCTAGCCCCGTGCTAAGAACCGTAAGGACTTGTATTACATGTACTAGACAACGGAATATACTTATTTAATATGCTTTATAAATTTAAGAAATTTTGTATATTTAAGACTTTGATTATATACACGTCTAGATACCGCATCAACCACCTGAAAGCGCCGTAAAACGTCTCTACTATATGTAGTAGACACGCTCTTCGCTTAAGTCAGTGTCATCTAGACCGTAACGCGATTATATAAGCTCTCAATAAAAAAATAAGTGTCACAACCATGCAGGAAAATCTAATAACAAATAGAAGATCTTATTTCACCGGTTAGTTTTTAAATTTACGTATGTATTGTTAAGAAAATACGAATATTAATTTCACAATTTACTAGTGGTACGGTGTTGTCACTAGAAAAGTAGGGTAATTTTCCAAAACTAAAGGGAAGTTTTTTTAAATATGTAGCAGTGGACATTACACACTAAGTAAGTGCTAAGTACCATAAGGACTTATGTTACAGGACTAGACAACGGAAATATATTTAAGATTTTTAATATAGAAAAATACATATAATATATATGTCGCAGTCGGATTGTATAATCCGCCGTATTACATTACGGCTAGCCATTTAGAAAAACAGGGCCGTTTTGTAATGCGGCGGTTCAACGCTTAGCCGGATCGAATACGGCTAGGTCAAACTCCGCCAGAAAGTGTTCGCCGCTAAACGTTATTCAATATGGCTAGCC
>LUGF01044741.1:288063-306253 GCA_001625245.1 Calycopis cecrops
CCCCCCCCGAAACAGTTTTCCGAGCGTATTTTTTTTTACAATAGGGGTCCATGCACCGACTGCTTTCGTTGTTGCAGCAACCTTAAAACTAGATTTTAACAATTAATACTTCTTAAGTTTTTTTTTCGTTTTGTTTTATGCGTGCGTATGTACGTATGTGGAGATCTATGTTCCCTTAAACGGTTTGGAGGATTGTAACGTGAGGTGTCGTTAGATATGTCTTGATTGTAGGTAGGGACTAGAGATGCGCCGAATATTCGGCTTGGTATTCGGTATTCGGTGTATTCGGCATTTTTCAGTATTCGTATTCGGCCGAATATTCGTTTTTGGTACCGAATGTATTCGGTTTGATGTATTTGAAATTTATGGGCCTACACAGTTTAGAGTTTAAAAATAAAACACCCTCCTATGTAAGATTTATCTTAAATAGGCCAAAAAAAAGTAAAGCTAGATATTTTATTTATAATTAATTAATGGTAAATTATGGTGCAGAAACACCAAGCTCTCGACTCTCGCTGGTAATAGTTTATTGCGTTTTCTTCATAAAGGTTGCCTCAGAAAATAATCGTTCGCTATAAGTACATACTATTTCCAGGAGCACTCAGAAACACTCTGGCTAAATTAGTTAAATATCCATATTTATACTTATGCTTTGCCCACCAATCAAAAAGGCTTTGAGTTCTAGGTGAAAGACTTTCAGCAGTATAGCTGTCCAAATCCACGGCGATTGGGCTTTTAAGATCTTTCGTAACGATAGGTTCTTTGTAAAAATTCCAAAATGCCACAAGAGATTAGTAAAGTGACAGCAGAAAGGTGTGTGCGGATGACAAAACCATGAAGTGGTAAACCGAATAATTCAGCCGAATATTCGGTTCGGTATAATTTAAACCGAATACTATTCGGTATTCGGTTATTCGGCGCAACCACTATTCGGCGCATCTCTAGTAGGGACAATAATACTCGCACGCACTTTTGTTTCTATAAAATAGTGCAGTGCTATAAAAATATAGAACTTTCGATGTGTGAACTTTGGAGCTAGATGACGAGGGTGACTTAATAAGTGATGAAGCTGCGTCATACGGTGTAGGACTAAAGGTTAGATGTGTGGACGGTGATGTGTACTGAGGCTGTTTGTTTGTACCTACGTCGCGCCAGGTGCGGGATCGTCACCGAACCGCGACTCTGTAGGGACAATAGGACACGTGCTCTGAGCTCTAGTAATTAGTGGGCATTGCTGCATTCAGCTCTCGATTAAGCTCTAGCGGGGCTCGGGGCTATAATAAGGCCCCCTTTTATGAATACAAAAATGATCTTAAGGGCCTTAAGCCTTACGGGTAGTGGGGCTGCAGCCCTCCTAAAGGCCCACCTGGATTCGGCGCCAGCTGCAATGCAACTGAGAAGTGCCGGCACGACTGGGAGTTACCTCCACTTTAAAAGTGATAGCTATGCCGTCGCGTTTTGTGCAATTTGTGGGTACGCGGCACATTGGTGGGCTAAGGTGATAGAGGGCAACACAAGAAACCGGCCAAGTGCGAGTCAGACTCGCACACGGAGGGTTCCGTACCAACGAAGGGTATTATAGGTGTATCTGCGACATTTTTTACCAGAAAACAAAATATGTAGCTTGGTTTTTTATAGCGTTTGTATGAACGACAAAGTTGTATTTGTGTTTTTTGAAAATGTTTTATTTCTCAAAAACTAACAATGATAGCTGAAAATAATTTTCGTTGAAAGTTTCCATAGAAATCTACAGCATATTTTTTTTTAGATTTCTCACTCTCTTAGTTTAAAAGTTAGAGTGGAGGGGGGGGGGGCACTCATTTTTCCACTTTGGCAGTGTTAGATACGCTGCCAAAGTGTAAGTCTCATCATCTATCTTTCAAACAATTATTTTGATGAAAAATGGTTTTAGTAACCTTAATAACATTTTTAAAGACCTTGCCATTGACACCCCTCACATACAGGTTAGATGAAAAAAAATTTGGATATCGTTCTATGTATGGAGTGCCCCCCTTAATATTTTAATTTATTAATTTTTGTTCAAACTCGAATAGCGGTCAACTACATAGGCCTAATAGTTTCGGAAAAATATGACTGTGACGGACGGACGGACGGACAGAGAAACATGACGAAACTATAAGGGTTCTATTTTTTACCATTTGGCTCCGGAACCTTAAAACTTAATCGGCATTTAACGCGCACTAGTGTCAAACTTAGACGTGAAACTGGTAAAATGAAATAATAACACGGACACAGATCATAGTGTTTTTGTTTATCAATTGAATGTTGTTTTCGGCAACATAATTAGTTTAACTCCGCGTGTAACGAGCACACCAACTGCTCCCACGGCTGTACAATTTCGTTACGTTGTTACAACTGGTTGTGTCACCTCCGTCAACCCGATCTGCTGCGAACCTCCACTATAAACTATTGTTTGTCGTCCGAAGTTTTGAGAAGCCTAGTTATGCATTAGATAATAAATTGATAGCTGCCTTGTGGATTAGTGGTGACCTGTTCGACCATAAGTACGTCTTGGCTCGAGTCCCGAGTAAAGCTGCCAACTCTCCCGGAAAAGAGGACATAGATTTTAAAATCTCCCGACTCCCGGAACGCGGGTAAAATCTCCCGGAATGGCAAGTAGCGGGCGGCGTGTGTGGCAAAATTAAGTTATTGTAATCCCATAATGTCAAACATGCCTTCCGACCATGTTCATGACCTTTTTTTTTGGTCCTCCCGGATTTCTGATCAACTGAGTTGGCAACCTAGTCCCGAGTCGGACCGGGTCCGTAGCAGTCTAGAAGTTAGTCGCTCCGTGTTCCAGACAGTACAAACTGGCGGCCCTTCATCTGATCTCCGAACGTGCCGGTCTACTATTACATCGTAATTAAAGGGCAAAAGTACCTAATATAGAGCACAATACAGCTTCTTGGAAGGCTGCAAGCAAGTCCAGTGCTCGTCAGGCCATGTTTCGCTTGTTTCTTCTCACGCACACATTTGTTTACTATCTCATGTCCTGTGGCACTTGGTTAGTCTCTATAGAGTTGGCCGCCATAGCCGATACTCATATAACTCAGACATTAGCTTAGAGATGAGGTTGTCTATAGCCGGCAGCAGTGCTTATTCAATTTCCTCTTAACTTATAAAATGGGGGAACTGGCGCCGCTAGTCCTTTCCATCAGATGATCTCGTCGCTCGTTTGTCCTCAATAACAAGTACTCGGGTGACACAGATGGCCAGCACACTGGCCGAGGCCGGAGGCTGCCAAGGCCGCCGGGCTCCGCTTCATCTTTGTTTATGGGTTATGAATAAACATACACACACTCATTACTACATCTGTATGCCGTGCTAATTACATTGTACAAGCGGCCGTTGTGCCGGTCAAGCGGTGGAGGTCACTGTTTCGAATCTCGCTCAGGGCAGATATTGTGGTGTGTATGTATACCTAATGACCTCCTAGCTGAATTTTGGCCACGGCCTTTCTCTATAGCAGTGGTCCTTAACCGGTGGTCGCAGACCACCAGTGGTCCCCGGAATCTTCTCAAGTGGTCCGCGAACCATGCCAATAAATAAGTGACAAGAGACAACACAACTTTACCCGAGCGCGTCAAGTCTTCAACATTATTACCTCCAGATCAAAACGCAACTGGATGGTCCGCGGCATAACGAAAACTTTGGCGAATGATCCCTCAGGACTGAAAGGTTAAGAACCACTGCTCTTTAGGGATGAGACATATTATAGTACACAAGTGTTTGTATAAACAGAGTTGCGCTCTCTATTTCCTCATTCCCCTATTCCGATGGGCTAGCAATCGCGACTCGACTCTCCGAGGCACGGGGATATAACACCGTCCATTTTCTGACTCCAGAGTCCAGACTTATAAGAAATTGAAAAATCCCAATTTGGTCGGAACTGGGACATGAACCCGGGACTGTTAAACATGCTCAGCACTAGACCACGAGGCAGCACACAGTGATGTGTGCAGGTAACATATGAATTAATATCATCCTTCATGCATCATTAAGAACTTGTATTCTGCAAATTCTTGACAGCCGCGTTGAATCTGAATCGGGCTTTTACGACATATTGACATTATTCAAAATTTCACATAAGCCATTATTTACCTCATTCAGCTATTACACTTAGCACATCGGTCGCTTGTACACTTAATATCTATATAAACTACGAAATAGACGTACCTACACATACCGTCAGATGTGGAAACCGCGGGTTAATGTCTTGTGAATCAATAATAATATTTAACAGGTAATGAGTGAGCCTCGATCCGCGGCGAGTTCACCTCGACACCAGTTACCGTGATGTGATTACGAGCACAGTTATTGTTATTTATTATACGTAGCTACTAACTAGGACCATCATCACGTTTTGCCTGCACTAGCATTCATGTCTATAGTTTTTTGAATGCCACTGAATGGCACTGGAGGTTCTTGTGATGCTGATTTTGAAGTAGCCATGGTCACGGGAAGATGCCATATTCCTAATGTCTAAGTTTCATCAATATAAGTTACTTTCATAATAATCTACTAACATTACCAATTTAAATAGTTACGAGCCCAAGCTTTATTATCTACTCTAGACTCTAGAGTGAAGTAACTTGCCCTTTGAGCACCAGCTGGAGTTGAGAGATGCAGGAAATGTAAACCGACTGGTAACACTACAGTCGGAGAGCTGGCGGCCGCTCAGTGATTGAAGAGGCTTACTTCCAGCAGAGACAGTTACTGGCTGATGAGTAAGACGAAGACGCATAACTTTAAGCATCTACACCACTTGGCAGCTTCAAAGACAGTCTACTAAATAAGCGAGTGTCCTATCAATTTTTTTCGAAGAGGAGTCCTCCTTAACTTTGTACGTGAGCCTATTTATAGAAACAACTAAAGTATGATGGAAATCACAAACAAACCTCTCCACCATTTTGTCCGCAGCTCCGCTACTGATGTCATGCGCGATATATCACCATTATTTATAAAACGTCGAGAGCTTTTTTAATTTGTATTTTGTTGTCAAAATGTTTTGCGTCGTTTCTTGTTGATAATGCCCAAGCGTTTTTTGGTGAGCAAGTAGGTACATATTCTGGAGTCACATTTGAATTTATTAGCGATAAACAAATATTAATAAATAATAATAGAGTTGCCAGCTATTTGCGCAGTTTAAGAAATCTATTATCTTATTATCATTAGAATATCATTGTATCTCCAGGTTTTATCTCAGATGCAAATTTTTGCATTGATAATATTACTAATATTTATAAATACAAAAGTTTGTATATTTGGGATCTCACGGTCTAACGTCATTACTGAGTGCCTTGATAAAATGACCTGAAGAATACAGACAGCGTTACAAGATTCAGATTTTTATAGGCTATTATCTAGTCTATTATCTAGTCTATTATCTATATATATATATATATTTAGTGCCTAGCCGTCCCCATGGTTTCTCCAGTGTAAAATTTGTCCCACGGGAACTGTCTGTCTTTCTACATTTGAGAATGTAATTCTTACTCTTAATATTTGTGCCAAATTTCATCTCCATTTAGTATTAGAAATAACAACATAAGAACTTTCGCAGTTAAGTAAATTTTGAAGAAAACATCTTTGTCAAACCTAGACAGTTGAATAGATAAGTCGCCTCTCCTATCATAAAACCATAAACATAGTTAATTGTCCACATCAACACCCGGCCCCCTACAATCTACATTACACAAGCCGGCCCTAAATGTGAGCACAGCGCCATTTGTATTCACGAGGTAGTGTGAGTTGTGTCACGCGCTGAGAATCTTAAACTACCCGACACACAGTCGCGCGGACTGTTTGGAAATTAGGCAATACATTTCATATTTTCATAATGTGTGAAATGAAACATGGGGGATGGGTGGCTGTTTTCAATAAGTCGTAGTCTTTGATGATTGCCAACGTTGATAAATATTCGCATATCTAAAACGTGATGCATTGGCCCTCTTTATGGACCACCGAACTCACAACGCGCCCGAAACCTGAATAAGTGACTATATCTATACCGGTATCATGTGAGTGGAGGTACCTCCTTGGTCGTACTGCCTGCCCAATGAGGCTGTAATTTAGAAACAGTACTAGTACGTACGGTAGTATTTCCTATTATATTTTGTAAACTTAATATTACTATAGTAATATTGGTAGGGTTAACAAAATATAATAGTAGTATCATCTGTTTACTGCCCATCCGAGCCGTTTGCAACGTTCCAAGTACCTAGCAGTTTGATGTCCTTTGTAAGAAACCTCCGGCTAATGATGCAGATGATACGAGACGGTTATCAGGCGAAGGGCCCGCCGTAATAACCCGCACGAGGTACGAATTGTAATGAGACCTACGTGATTTGGATATTCCATTGTAACTTAACGTTGTATTTTTAGTTTTGACATGCAGCTTCCGGCAACAAAAAGATAACATGATTGAGATAAAGCTAGTTGGGGTCTTTTGGTAAACGCGCTAGACCAGTCGCTCTAATAATCGCCTGTCTTTCTATCAGTAGCTGGGCAAATACAACATGTAACTTCTTTATTGGATTTTATCCTAACGATGTCTTTACGCAAGTATTTATTACAATAAAACAATTTTAACGTATTTTATCGCGGTTTATTTAATGTTTTTTTACAAGATTTTCTGCTGTTTTATTTAGTTAGGTAACAAACTTGGCGGCTCCGATGCAGCTAGTCTAATTGCCCGATTAGTTGTTCTACCATTAGTCTAGTCAGTCGACCGAAAATAAACAAATTGTCTTTCTTATTAGAGGCTTGAACAATCGGTTGTCTAGTTTTCCGACAAGTAACCAAACCATCAACCGAATAGGTGCACGACTAGTAGTTCGAACAATTAGTCGCCGGACCCGTCACATTTTCAGTAGCTCCACCCGTCTCCAGACCAAATGTTCGACAAGTAATTTGACCAGTCGCTCGATCAATCGTCCTACAAGTAGACAAACTAACTGCCTAATCAGTGACTCAACCAATCGCTTTAGCATTTGTCCGACCAGTGTCTACACAAGTTGACCAATTAGTCTCACTCTCTTGACCAGTCTCTTGACACAAATCGGGCAATTGGTCTACTCTCTAGACTAATTACCCGATTAGTCGCTTTATCGCCTTTTTGGCCGATCGCACTGTTCAACTGTTTCGTAAATGTTATTGATTTGATATGAATTTATATCAAATCGAAATAGAATAATTTCGCTCACAAGCCACATAACTTTTAGCAACCCTGATTGTACGGTAAACCCACCGTGATGACATCACGCTGATGGAAGGCACTCACCGTAGAGCCTATCTGGTTTCCCAACCACGGCTAATTGTCTAGCCCCGTAAATATAACGTACGTTGCTAAATCACTCCGCATGTAAGAATATAATAAAAGACAGAATTCGTTCCGCCACACCTGCAGTGCCTACAATAATACAGGCGTGTAACACCGACGCGACGCTAGGTTGGCATATCTAATGACAAGTATTGCCAATTTTTTTTTATCATCATCATCAGCCTATTGCAGTCCACCGTTGGACACAGGCTTCTTCCATAGCACGCCACTGGTCTCGATCTTCGGCTATTTTTATTGAATATCTGGACAAATTATTTTTCTGACCATCATCACTTCTGGGCGAGATCTATTGGTCGATTTGCGAGAGAGGCATATACAACGGGTATTTGACTCAAAAACCTATAGCGCTATTGTCGATGTCCCAAATCTGTAAGTAACAGACACCTTGCTCAATTTTCTAAGCTGCGTATACTTAGTAAGGAACCTTCGATTTTATAGTTTCATTATTTCCACCACTTTTATTAGGCACGAACATTCATTTTGATAGCTGTGAGTCCATACACAATGTGTACATTCGTTTTTATGATATCATTAAATTTAATTTGCCGCACTGCAAGCCTGCGTCTGCAAGCTCTTCGCTCACTGCCGCCGCGAAGTGACGGCTACACTATTGCATTTCGCGTGGTGTGAGCACTTCCCGTGACCGGAAGGCGGTAAGACTCCTGCACAACCTGTGTGCGGATGTCTGTGGGCGCCGGCACTCGGTAGTCACCAGAACACTCCGACTGCTCGTTTACCACAAATGTATCGTGAGCTGCAACTTGAGCAGTCGTGCTAGTAAAGTTTGCGTAGCTCCAAGCGGACCGTGTTTACCCGAGCACTGACAGCTGAGCAAGCAGGTTAGCTGGCGGACGTGCACGCTTCAGGCGTTTACATAACAGGCGCAAGACAACAGGCGCACTGCTAAAAATAGGTGCACTATACCTACAAGTAACGTAGGGCGATACGTGCTGACGTAACTGTATTCCTAACGCGAACAGACTAGGAACCTTATTGCATTTTTAGTACAGGGGTGAAATGAGCAGTCAGCCTTTTGTGGAATGTCGAGTACAGTGTACAGATGCCCAGAGACGTTAAACTCTTTCTTTTCTTCTCTTTTCTTTCCCCTGCCACACGCAATATTCTGTCTAAAATTAAAGACCAAATAATTTGAAACACTTTTTTTTATGTTACAAATTATTTGGTATTATTTTTACTTGCAAACGTTGTATAAGCGTTTAAAAGCATTGAATTATATCACTAACGTTTTTGAAAGTAGCCTTTCTTTGTTAATGCGAGCTGAAATTACTGGACGATACGGAAATAGTTTCAGCCTGTGCTGGTACTTTGGACTTCAGTCTGAGGGGAGGGTTGACTTCTTGATCGACCGAATATGTAAATATACGACCACTGTAAATGAACACGTGAGTATACTTACCTCTGTCCTCACGTGCAGGACACGGTTAGCCCTAAACACACTGAGTGACATGGTTACGTCAATCAGTGACATATTGGTTTGGCGCCATAAGTCCGCCATAATGGATTCACTTAACAATGCGCGCCAATCGCCATTGTGGGTAAACAAGGCGAGCCAACATGGCCACCGTCGATATGTGTAGTTAGTAGCAGGGTCATGATAAATGACTGTTATTATAGTAACTGGACCCGTGGTACAAGGGAACAGTCAATTTTCTCGGGATGATAAGTATTAATGATTGTGTAATTCCAGATTGTAATTTATGTCTGTTGCACATTTTATCTAACTCGGACTCTTTCTCTTTTGAACTAGTTTTAGCCTGAAAGCGGTAACAGTCATAAATCATTTTTAAAAGCCCGAAGGGTTTTGAATTGTAAAAAATGCAATAATGGTGGAAAAGTTGCAGATACGCATTGATTTTATATGACATTGCGTTTCTACAATAGATACCTAGATAGCCAATAGTAGGTAATAGCTTTGCACGATAAGAAGTTATTCTCAGTTTATGTAGGTAAATATTTAAGTAAATAATAATGTTCTTAAACAATTTTGGTTGTCATATTTTACGCCTGCTCCCTTTCGTATTTATAAACAGCATCGTAATAATAATAATAATAATAGACAAAATCTATAACATCGTTGAAGAAGTTATCACTTCAAAAATAATTGAAAAGCTTTGCAGCTGATGATGCGTAAACCTTTCCTCTCGGTTGCTGGATATTTTTGTGCGGGTAATTTCATGAAAGGCGAGGGAAATTGTGTGACAGGAAAAAGGGAAGGTGTGCGTTTGGTGGCGCATTTAAGTTATTTTTAGTGCTGTTTCATTTTATTCTATTTGATTAAATGAATTCCATTCCGTTAATGATGACGAAGGCACATACTAAAACAAACGGCCTTGTAATGAACAGGAACAAACGTACATCACTTGTCCACAAACATCTGTGTCACCAAACTGTGTGCACAGAACACGACGCTCGGCCGGTGTTGGTCGACTTGCGACATCCGACAAATATTGGCACACACTCGCTGTGACACACAAAAATATTTAAAATTCATGTTATTCTACAAGAAAATCCTTTGTCTTTTTCATTTGTTTTACAAAAAATGCTGGCCAGCAATGCGAGCAGCTGGCAGGGTTGTAATTCCAAATGGGACTATACCTACTGGGATATATTCGAATTTTGAATCACTACACCGCCAGGTCTGTCTCATTTGTAGTCAAAAAAAGTAGGTATAATCCAATGTCGAATTACAGTCAAATGAAATATTTTAATTTCCAATTCATTTCCGGTTATAGTTAAGAGAAGCAAATTAAATAAATGATTATAAATCGTATATCGAACTAAACAAATACGTAATACCTCATATATGAAATTCTCGTTTTCAGTAGGTTTAGTAAAATTTTCAGGCGCTAAGGTGATTAAGGTCATGCGTATCATATTTTATGAGGTGCTCATACAATCGATTGGGAATATACTTCCAACTTTAACGAGCGCTAGCTCTCATCAAGATAGCCATGACATCACATGATCGCCCTTGTCTTGGCTCGTTGGGAAATTGGAATCCCTCCCCGTTTCTCCAATTTGTGATTTATTTTGCGGGTTCCAAGTGAATTAAAGCTTCTTATTTGGCCGCTCTGCGATGATGATGAGATTAGCAAAGGGTAACAGAGGTTTCCTGTGAGGCACATTTTCATCACACGATGATGCTGGGTGATTAAGATCTGTTGCATCGAGAAAAATGTCTAAATGAGTAAATACTTCTCACAGCCTAGTTGTGAGACAAGCGCTGGTGTTGCCGCACCCGTTTTTACTGCGTTATTTAATAATGCGATGAGCTCAGCGCCATCTGAACCGGTTCAAATGTTAACGTAATGTGTTCGGTTCGGTTCCAGACAATATTTCACTGACTAATCTGTCAATTTATGACTGTAATCGGTAATATTAAAATTAGTGATTGCATTAATCTGCATTCATTAGAATACGTCTGCGTTCAAAAATAAAGATGATTCGTTCTTTGTTTTGATATTTTGTTCTTCACTAGGCGATACTTTAATGAGATGGGCTTGCAGAAAATTTATTTCTTTTCTTCTATTAAAAAGTACGTAAGCCTGTAATCTGTATTACGTCATATAAAAATAACCATACTAAGTTAATTAGTAATCTGTGATACTAGACTAAAACGTACCTAATGGTAAATTTTCAATACAACACCTAAGGCCTACAGGTAACATACCTAGATATTGCCCTTCCAACAAGTCTGACCCGTGCACTCTTTGCGTAATAATAATAAATAATAATCATTACAGTTAATATTGTTACTAATCATTACTGTTCTTAAACTACCAACTAGGCAACACGTCATTTTCCGTGACTGTCAATCAATGTTACCCATTTAATGTCTAAATTTAACACCAGGGCGCGCATTTTCACAACTAAGTCTTACCACGGTATTTAGCGCACATTACTCTAATACAACCTACATATTAGTACGTTCTCTCTGCAAAAATAATTGCAATTACCAAAAAAATATATGAAATATAACGTAATCATGAATCTCGTAAGACAATATGTAATGAGTAGATTTTGAGAGAACGTTTTGAAAGTTCGTTGATTTGCAAATAGGTACGCTTACGCAAGACGCGCTCTAACATCTTTGTGTAATTATACGTAACATTTGAGACAATGTTTAACATTTTATTTTTGTGGAAAAATGTAGGTTTGTTCATCGAAGCTTAACTACTCACTACACATACACAAATTACATATGACATTTGTAAGTTAATATAAGAACAAAGATCCGTTAATAGGTTAAACTTATAATTAATTTAATGGCTTAAGCCTGTCAGGCTTAAGCCATTAAAATTAAGCAATTGGTAAAATATCTATCATTTAGGACTTTAATTAGATAATTAAATGTTAATTGATGGTAATTGTGACATGTTTCCAATCGGCACTCGCAGGCAGCGCTAGTGGCCGGTGGCCCGTGTCGACAGCGCGAGCCTGCAGATGTCACGCGAACATCACGCTGCACGCAGGCACGTACAGTCGGCACGACAGTTGCTGGACACAATTTTTTTATAGTATAGGCAGGCAAACGGACAGTCAGAGCCTTTTTCATGCCTACCGACGCATATAGACATCCGCAAAGAGATAAAAAGATGCGTTTGCTCTCCTTCCTCCTCCTCGTTTCATGGGCCACCGGCTGCTTACACACTGCACGAAACGCTAGAGCACAGCTCTGTCACTTCACGTCGGAGATGCAAAATCTTGTGGCAAAAACAGCGTGTGTGCTTTAAATTAAATATCTGATCGAATATTTAGGTTTTTGGAGTTCACTCTGTTAGAAACGATTTCAGTTGCTTGTGTTAAATATATAGAAAAATCGTATAACATCTACACGCCATTCTAACGCTTTACGCCTATATCGTTTACGTCTCTTCACTTCTCTTTAAACTCATGGCTATTCTTATTAGGGAACCTCCGGACGCGCGTCAGATAACACAAGTTTAGCTGCTAGGCTCTAGACTTCTAGAGGGACTAAAAATATGTATATGTTAATGGACTTTTGCTGACAGTACGCGGCCGTCACGAACATCAGATAGGACACGCATCATCAGCCGCGTCCTTTTGTGGCCACGCAACAGACAATCGGAATGACAAACTATTGTTCCCATTCAATTTGCCACATTTGATTGATTCATTCCACTGGACTTTATTATTTGAAAGGAAGCGCGACAAACAAAGAAAAAGGTTTTGGACAGAAAAGGAAAGGTCACACCTTATAAAATATCTTTGCTATTCGAATTCGCAGCGAGTTCTATATCATTGGGATGTCCAAGCATGACCCAAAACATGTTTAATCTATAGGGACGTTTTCAGTATGGAACATCTTGTTTTTCTATGCCTTTCTTCAAACTTCAAAACTAATTTCAAATTAATTATCATGTAAATAACAGTAGATGTAGCGGCTAGATTTCACACCGTGTGAAACGCAATAATTATGAAGGTTGTGTTGCGTAAATCGGAAACATCTGAAAATTATCTCAGTCAGATCTTCACGTGGCGGCTTCCTGCACGTACGAATTACTGTGTGCGATGAGTGAACGATGCTCAGGATCGTAGATGAAATCTAGTCTAGTAGGTACATATATAACGACATACTAATATTATTTATGAAAACATTTAAATTTGTTTGTAATGCCAAAACGGCTGTGGATCAAACTTTGGGATAGGTTACATAGCAATCTGGTATAAAAGTAAATTATACTTTTATCCTCAAAGAAAATTATCGATTTTCTTAGAACAATAAATAGCCTGCATATTCAAAACTTAATGCGTCATTTCCGGATCTAATTGATACCTAATTATTGAGTGTCGCCACGTTTGGGAACAGCTAAGTAGCTGCCTGTTACTAGTGCAGTAGGCAGGTATGCGAGTGATTACATCGCTGGCCTCTCTTGCGATAATCATCTAGTCGCTGCGTTGTCGATTCTACGTGTGACTGGGCCGAAGTTAACCAACGACCCCTATATATTTGCAAGCTGTCGATGCATTACATGCATAATTCACACAGCTTGCTCTAAAGCTCAAATTTTATTGTAAAATTCATTTGTGTAATAGTTATAAAAAAAGCACCGTACGTCGTCGTTGCGGTGCGCGGTGGCGCGAAGTGGTGTGGCTGGACCATTCGATATTTATCTATCTCTAAATCTAACGCATTAAATATGCGCGTGCGGCTGCGCAGTCGCAGCGGTGACGCAGCGTCGTGTGACTGCGCTGCTCTTCATAAGCCGATAACGATCTCTTCCTGATTCTCACGCTGTATATACGCGCGTGCGGCTGCGCAGTCGCTGCGGCGTCGCAGTGTCGTGTGACTGCGCAGCTCTTCACAAGACGATAACGATCTCTTCCTAATTCGCACGCTCTATATACGCACGCGGCCCAAATGCGCGCTCGCACACAAAAGAACATTCCTACCGTCCAATTTTACTTTCGCGAGAACCGCATTATCTCCAAATCGCTTTCAATTACGAACACATTAGAGTGGAACCGTCGCCATCTTGACGTGTGAATGTTCGCCCTCGTTTCCTGTCATATTAGGTAAACGAATCAGATCATAAGGTGCGGACTCCATAGACGACTGTACCACCATAGCTGCCGCACACGGGTGATGCGTTTGCTCTGCTTTTTAATAATCTTTAAAAGTCTGAGTCCCAACAGACAGGTAAAGTGCGAGTCGTACTGTTTTTGTATGAATGCTCTAATGAGCATTGGTACAAAACTCATTGTGGGCATATGCACCAGTTTTGCATAAAATGGACTAGGTATAGGTAAATGAGTGTAAAGTTTTTTTTTGTGACGTATTATATTAACCAAAGTTTGCATTTTTCAAGAAATTATGAAAATATATTTAATTTGTCGTCAAAATTCGTGATTCTAGTTTATCTGGAATCTTGGTTCACTTTATTTACAACGGATTTTATTGCAGTTCATTTAGAAGTTAAACAAGCCTTACGTTTCAGATACTTTACAGCACCCCTGGAAGTCTTGAGTTGACAGATGTCTTGACGTCATGAGCAACCCCCAATAACCTGTAATTTTTTTGCAGCGCAACCCGAACATCAGACGCGGCAAGCGGTTCACGTTCCAGTCGACGGTGCGGCAGCTCGAGCGGCGGCGGCTGGCGGAGAAGCTGTCCCGGGAGGCGGACCTCAAGGAGCAGCAGCGCAAGACCGAGCTGGAGGCCATGAGGAGGTGAGAGTCGCGGGGAAGGGGGACAATGATCTTTGTGCGATAATGATTATCCAATTGATGATAAGATATATATTTTACCAAATCCTAGCCTAATTAGTGATCAGTATCGCAGGCATATAATTGCAGGAAATGTTGTATAGCCCAAGCGAATTCTAACAGCGTGTGAGGTCTTACATGAATTTGGATAAAACGATGGTATTGTGTCATTATAAATGGACGTCTTTCTAGATTGAGTAGCTGTGTAAGTCGTAGATGAGAACTTTCATTAGGAAAAGTTTACGGTTAGGTTGGCACAGCTTCGAGACAAAACCACAGGACAGTTAGGTAATTTAGTCCGTTGACTTTGGGAAACATAAAAATATTGGTATATGTTTATAGCAAAAAACACAAACAAAGAACAGAAAAATAACAACAACGGGACCTTTATGGGACACTGTGTAGGAAACCCGGTCATAACTCTCACACACAGGCTTGTCGTTGCAGAGTGGAGGAAGAGTTCCAGCGCAAGCGAGCGCGGGAGAAGGCGAGCATCCGACAGCAGCTGCGGCTGGTCAGCAGCGGCGCCAACAGCATGCCGCCAGCGGCCTCCACTAAAGTAAGTGATGGATCAGTAAAGTCCGACTACGGCCATCACAACAGTGATCTCAATCTCTATCACTATAGTGATGGTATGGATCATCGTAGCCTAAAGTGCGTTGTACCCAATAATCAACTGCGGAAGACAGTGTACAAGTGTGTGCGCCGACACATGTGCACTATCTATCCCCTAATTCTCCTAATCCCTTTTTGTCGGCCGCGGCAGTCTGACTCGATGAAGCTGCGGACGGCGGACGCTAGCTGGTGGCTAGTGCAGTGGCACGCGCGTCTTGATCGGTGCGAGGGACACGAGCGTCACCGCGCGTTACAATACTCGTAGTGACGTTCCTCTTATTTTCCTTAGAATGTCGTTAATTAAGGAAATCATGTCAGTAGTTTTATATACCCAGGCCATTATTTCGCCCACAATATCTCGCAGTTAATAAAAAAACTACTATAGAAAATATGACGTCGTAGTATCGACATCGCGTATGCTCTCGGCACGTCACTTCACCGTAACAAACCGAGTGATCTGGCCGCTGGCTTCTTGAACGGACCACGTTTACCGCCCGAAATGCCCGCAGCGCTCCGCACGCTGGCGTCCAAGCCGCAGTCTGACGTGCTCTTTGAGACACGGCGTTGGAACACAGACAACTTAGCTCCAGCTTAGAAAATATCAATAACAATGAACAAACCTGGGACTCGAATCCCTTCGGACACCTGTGATTGAACATGCCAATAAATTCATTTTTACTCATGTACTTTAAATGTATCTGCAGACACGAGACGAGCCGGACGGGTCGTGCCGCGCGTCGCCCGCGCCGGAGCGCCCTCGTGACGGACGGCAGCGGCACAGCGCCGCCTCCTCCGAGCACAGCGGCAAGAGCTCCACACCTGTGAGTACCCACCTCTCATCAGCGCTCAACACCTCTCATCCGAGATCTCATTACCAGGTTCATTCGCCTCAGTACCACAAGTACCCTAAAACCCTGCACTCTGTATGTACTCATCACCACAGTTCGACAGCGGTCACATTATGACCATAAGGGTCAAGGTTCATCCAAATTAGTTCAGTAAATTATCATAAAAGTATAACAAACATACATGTACACTTGCGTTCATAAACGTTCGCATTTAGAGCCTGGCCAGATTTTTGACAGAAAAGTTTTGACTCGCGCATTGCCACGTTGTTGATGCGTCCAGATGCGTCTATAACTCGCGCGTACGACGCGCGCGCTGTCGCTCTGTCGAGATACTCGGGCGCCGTTATTGCGTCCAGAACCACGTGCTTGTCGACTAGCGCTTAAAACGCCTAATCTGGACAGGCTTTTAGGTACATTCAGTGCGACTTTCCTTGTATGTAGACGTGTGTCCCCTCAGATCCGCTGCGTGGAGCTGTCTGAGTGGCGCACGGAGAGCGCGGCGCGCGTGTACCGCGACTGGGGCTCGCATGTGTCGCACGCTCACCCGCCGGCCTGCGCGCGCATGCCGCTCACCGCGCACACCACTCACAACGGTAGGTGCACAATGCATAGAGTATATAACACAGGTGATATCCACTCCTGGGGCAAGGCAACAATGTGCGTGTGCGCACACGCCGCACATGCTTGCACATGCGTATAGTTGTAGTATATGCTTATGTCATATTGACCATATTTAATGTTTGAATAAATAAATTAAGCTTCTTTTGTTGTGTTTCATACAGGTTTATTTTTGATCACTAGCTAAATTTTAATATAAGGAAGTAAAATTAAACCCAAAAGTGTGTTTTAAATTTTATCGTCTAATTTTAATATTTTGATACATAAACATTGATTTGAAATGGTCCGAAAAAATACATCGTTCGTTCGCACACGAAGAGTGAAACGACCTCAAACAGCTGGTCATGTTCGCATCCACTTTAATTGTAACTGTTTTGTACATCTCGCTTACATGATACCAGCATAAAGTGACAGTTACGCTGTGGTGTGTAAGTAGCCGGTGGCTAAGGAGGTGGGAGGAGGAAGGAGTACATGGCATATGTATAAACTATGCTGTCTGTGGGAGTCGGTATCGGTAGGTAGTAGGCATAGATTATAACTGTAGTGGTTACAGGTGGTGAGGGCTCGTTCAGCGGCAGCCCGCGCTCCGACAACTACCGCCTGGAGTGGGCCCGCGGGCGCTCCCCTCGCACCCCGCGCGCCCCGCGCCTTCTGCCCGCGTCCCCGGCATCCTCCAGCTCGGGATCCGAACTCGGCCTGCGCCGCCCCATCCGCGTCAGGTAACATCTGCCGACGCTGTACCAGACTGAATGTAACAGCGGACAACGCTTAGCCAACGAAAGGTAACAGCAGACAGCGCTTAGCAGACTGAAGGTAGCAGCGGACAATGCTACGCCTTCTACAGGTAACAGTAGGCAACGCCTATCCGACTGAAAATAACAGAGAACAACGCTTGAAACTAACAGCGGCCAATGCTTAGCTGACTGAAGGTAACAGGAAATAGCGGGCAACACTTAGTTTTTTTTATGATATAGGAGGGAAAACGAGCAGCCGGAGCCATTTTCATGACTACCGACGCCCACAAACATCCGCATAGAGGCTATACAGAGGCGCTGCCCTCCTTTCTCCTCCCACCTCCATGGGCACCGGCTACTTATACACCACACGAAACGCGACTGCACAGCTGTCACTTTACGCCAGGCTCGTGTAAGCGAGAGGTACCTCCCCGGTCATGCCGGCCCAATTCGACTGCATGCAAGCATGCAGTGTGGCACTACCTCTTACCAATCAAGGTAACAGTGTACGAGGCTTAGGTAAATCAAGGTAACAGTGTAGAGGTAACAGCGGATAACGCCTAGCCGACTAAAGGTAACAGCGGACAACGCCAAGCCGACTAAAGGTAACAGCGGACAACGCCTAGCCGACTAAAGGTAACAGCGGACAACGCCTAGCCGACTAAAGGTAACAGCGGGCAATGCCTAGCCGACTAAAGGTAACAGCGGACAACGCCAAGCCGACTAAAGGTAACAGCGGACAACGCCAAGCCGACTAAAGGTAA
>LUGF01044741.1:333790-360678 GCA_001625245.1 Calycopis cecrops
ATAGTTTTGCAATAGGAAAATGAAATAGAAAATATTATACTATAATTACTAACTACGAATTACTAATACTACTATTAAGATAATGTTATTATTAATTAGACACAAATATTTGTGTACCTTATCAAGTTTGTATAATTTATTTTTAAACATTTTAAGCTCTAGTTTTGCCTGAGACACAGGATATCCTAGTTCAGGTGCTAACTGTATAGTATAAGGATAAATTGTATGTATTGCTAACTTGTTTTAAACCATGTATGTACATTTATTGAATAAATATTATTATAAAATAAAAAAAATAAAAAATAAAAATACAATTCAAAACCAAATACCTGCAACGAACAAATACATAGGTACTATTAACCCTTTGCTGGAAGTATTTAAATATTTAATAAGTAATAGTTATTTCATTGGTTCAAAACGAGGTATTTTATAAGTTTAAGGTTTATGTGTGTCTGCACGCATACCCTTGGCAACTCCTTAACAAGAATGGACTAATTTTGATGCGAATTCATGCATAGAGAAACAGACGATGGCTGGTTTGCACACCCTCATGTCGGAGACGGCGGCGGCGGAGCTGGAGCGGCTACCCATCCACATCCAGGAGTGCAGCATGCTGTACATGCCGCACCTGGGCTACCTGCTGGGGGTCAGGGCCTGGGCCGACGACCTCACAGCGGAACAGAAGGAACTGCCCAATATGAGATTTATGGTAGGTAATCTTATCAGAAACTACTGACATCCGAGGCTTGAGATTCATTTTATTTTATTGATTATTTTATTTTAAATGTCCTTTTGAATAATCACAAAGCCCTTCCCAACCATGGCGGCATACGTCAATTGGTACTATAGGATACATACTTGTCAAGCATCTGACTTATCTGATATTTGAGGAGTGAATTTACAACAACACAATTATGTTTCAGTTCCAAAACGACGATTACATACATTACAAGAGTAAAGGTTGTGAAGGTAATTAACTATTATGGTCGTAGCACACTTATCAACACGGAAAGGGATCGTAACCGTATCACCTCGAGTCCGTCAGTATCCTTTGTATGAAACTTCACACTGCAACGCACACTAATGGGAAACGTAACGTAATCGTACCGTCTTCGCTTTTCTAGGCGAGGCGTTTACGAACCCTTTCCGAGTTGATAAGTGTGCGGCAACCATAAGTCACATCTACAACAGATAGCAGTAAGGATGAAACCCGACAAACATGACGAGAGGCAAAAACAACAAAGACCGTCTACAACACGGAGATCCTACTCACCTCCATCTCTAGGGATATATAGTCGACCAATACTTCGTTTCTAAATCATGGCCATTGGTCCAAGTGGCTACCCACCTATATGGAGTGATGCGCAGAAGTTTCACGGTTCTTAATAACACGATAGGTTGGACATCCACACAAACAGAAGTCCTCCTATTGTCCAACCCAGATTGGACCATTGGGCTCCCATAAATGACCTCACACAGCCAACGAGAGTTACTGCTCGGGTCATTGGAATCTCTCTGATTCTTCTTCTCCTTCTCTCATTCGAGGTAAGTGAGATACCTCTTGCACATACTTGCCTTTGCTTCTTTTAAATCGAGAAAACCAAATTTAGTCATAGTTGAGTTTATTTGTTGACAGAGCTGGACACGCTGATCGGCGACTCGTACCCGGAGATAGTGGCGCACGAGACCCGGATCATGATGCGGCTCACCTCCATCCTGCTGGACAACCTGCACTCGCTGGCCACTGTGGTGGACAAGTGCGCGGAGCTGGACTGGTGACTGTTACAGTTTTATAAAGTGAAAATTTTATTCCGAAGCGAATTCCATGATTTTTGGTATATCTGGCCTGACTTCCTTTATTAAACACAAACTACCTAAATATTCAAACAAAAAAAAATAAAATATGCGTTGTCCTGTGGACTGTGAAAATAATGTGGACACACAAACACACAGCAAAAGCTATCATTTCCCACCAAGGAAAGCAAGAGTCGTTGTTGGTATTGTCGACACAACAAGCAAGCACCACCTCTTACAAGCTTATGACCAATTAATATCTTTTTAGCCTGATAACAATATCAAAAGTGTGCAAGGAGCTGAACTTCGTCCGGCCGACGCTCACGACTGAGAAAGTGATCGACGTGAAGCAAGGCAAGCACCCGCTGTACGTGACGGTGTGCGACAACTTCGTGCCCAACGACATCGAGAGCAGCGGGGCGGCGGGCTATGTGACCATCCTCACGGGACCCAACTCCAGCGGCAAGTCTGTTTATCTGAAGCAGATTGGTGAGTCCATGTTTCATTCTTTTTCTTCGGTCCGTTCTTGTTGGATATATTGTGCAACCATATCGTAGAAGCCATCCCCAAAACCTTTGGCTTGAGTTGTCGGATGTGACGGCCGCTGAAGGTGTAACCATCCTCCATCATCGTCGCACTCACCCTCACGTATTAGTGAAGTTCTTCCACATCTTATACAGCTACCCATAAATGAGTATCTCCATGAGTGTAGCCGATCCTCTAATTCCAGGTCTGATCGTGTACCTGGCGCACGTGGGCAGCTTTGTGCCGGCGGAGCGCGCCACCGTCGGCCTGGTGTCGGCCCTGCACTCGCGGATACACGCCAGCGAGTGTGTGGCGCACCACATGTCCGCCTTCCTCGTCGACCTGCGACAGGTGAGTGTCAGCGTCCAGCCTCCAGGACACCTGGGGCCACGTGACATACACGCCAGCGAGTGTGTGGCGCACCACATGTCCGCCTTCCTCGTCGACCTGCGACAGGTGAGCGAGCATTTACTGGATCGGGACAAGGTACATTGGTCGAGTGTCAGATTAGTAGATAAAGCTACCGGGTCTGATCTTTATATAGCTACCCCAGCTTACATAGACCCGGTAGCTTTATATAGCTGTATACACCTACATAATCCATCTTGCAGATTTCGCGTTCTCATCATACTACTTTAGATATTGCAATATTTTGCAAATGTTTCTTTCTTTTTTTACCATCCCAATGTAATTTGGCCCTGCTGTATAGCAAACGTCGCTACCGCTGTGGTTTTCTGGCACCACACTACGTTCACATGTCCTGCCACAGATGTCGCTGGCGCTGCGCTCGGCCGGCTCCGCGCTAGTGCTCGCGGACGAGTTCGGCAAGGGCACGGCGCGCGCGGACGGGCTCGCGCTGCTGGCGGCCGCACTCAACTCGCTGCTGTTCCGCGACGCCGCCTGCCCGCACGTGTTCCTCGCCACGCACGCAAGTGTGCGCCCCTACTTAGTGGACACGCCGCTGCTGCGCTACCTGGTACGTAACTAGTGGACACAGTGCCGGATTGAAGTGGGGGCTTAGCAGTGTTGTAGAGGTGGGATATCACCATCATTTGCTTCCAACTTGCCATCTTGCCAACTTGAAACTACGAATTAACGGGAAATTACGATTTCAACAGTGGGACAAGGGTTAAAACAGCAAGATCCAACTAGTGATGGACAACTGTTGCCATAAATTTGAATATTTTATAATTAACTAGCTGCGCTTTGCGGTTTCACCCGCGTAACTTTCGATCCCGTGGGAATATCGGGATGAAAAATAGATGTTGGCCGATTCTCAGACCTACTCAATATGCTCACAAAATTTCATGAGAATCGGTCAAGCCGTTTCGGAGGAGTATGGCAACGAAAACTGTGACATGATAATTTTAAGTTTTTTTTTTTAAGTTTTGTTCCTAAACCCACAGCATTTCACGTACGTGTGGGAGAGCGGAGCGCCCGTGTTCGTGTACCGCGCGGCGGCCGGGCCCGCACCCTCGAGCAGTCTCGCGGTGCACGCGGCGCGCGCCAGCGGCGTGTGTCCGCGCCTGCTCGAGCGCGCGCCCCGCGTGCTACACGCGCTGCTGGTGTGTAGCTCAGCTCTCACGTGCGGGGGCGGAGCACCCGTGTAGCTCACCTCTCCATACAAATTTATATTAAATATTGTAGTTTCTTTTTCATTTTAACTTTACGTTACGTAACTTTAAGTTCATACTCAAAAAGGTCTGATTCTAAAGGATTTGATATTCCTTTGCCACACAAAAATGTATCAAATATGATTATGATATCAAATAATTATTTATTACATTTGTTGTAGTCACTTTATTGTTACAATATATTATTGATAATCTCAAAGTCAGGTGATCGATCTCCGATTCCGAGTACGTTGAGATTTCATCTAGTCAACATTGCAAATAATTTATATGACAGATGCTTATTTTAACTCCATCTCAAAATTACAGAACAATACGCTTCCCGAGCCAAACGAAAAAATCGTCGCCAAACTAAAGAAGATGACAGATAAAATAAAAGAACGTCTCACAGAAGATATTTAATTATATAAACTTTCAATAAACAATATCTCTTAGCGCTAGCAACACTTTTAATAAATTAATTCACAAATGCGAGTTATATATTCGATAGCAACACCACTCACTTTATAAATTGCGTATGGCAACACACACAAACATATATATAAATCTGTATCCCTGTGCAAGATTTGTGATCATCATCAAGAGACATCTGGTAGTTATGTCTGCAACAGTAATGTTGTAAATAAACATGTTTCATAAGAGATACATCGTACGACACCGCTTATAGCTAACATATCGGACTGTATCTATACGAATACTTTGAATGATTCATTTCAAACTTACCCTCTTACCTAGTATAAAGGAATGTTACAATGTGGACGATTTTATATAAAAATACTCTTGCTTAGTAAATTAAATAGTACCTACATATTATTATATGAGAGCAAAGTTCTAGCAGTGTTACTGAGGGTAGCTACAGTTCTACAATGTTAGGAAAATATATAATAAAGTTAAGCTGATTTTTTACACAACTTCAATATGTACATACATTTTCAAAAGAAGCATAGAATTTAAGACAACAAATAACAACAGAATATAAAAATGCATCGAATATACAAAATAATTTATTAATATAGAAAACAGCACAACAAATATAAAGCACCAATTAATATATACAAATGAACTAGCAATTTTATCTAATAAATATGATATGAGCAATTTGTATACAACATGTCTACTTGTGGGGAAATTTGTATTACATCATCAGCATGGATACTATATATGTAATTCAATCTACGAACATATAAAATTTGTTATTTCTTAACCCTTAACGCATAGGAAACAATATATTCTATAATATATTGTAACAGTGGACCAAACAGTTGAATAAAGAACCATAATAAAAAACTGTCCAGCTATTGAAAATTACACTAACTCGCTAATAATTAATCTTTAAAAATTATTTGTGCCCTAAAATATTGATTTCTGAAAAAAAAATTGAAAAAACAATCTCTTTTCGTTGATTTTGTACCACATGTTTAAATGCGCCAATATTATTTTTACTAGTGATTGATTAACAATTATGTTTGCAAAGCTGAACGTATGCTACGGTATGCACCACAACATTTTATTTAAAAAATAACATTTGATGGATGAGTTTAATTATTCACAGCGATATCAGTTCTGCCTCGCTTTCTTATTAAGAAAGACACAGCAGATCTATGCGTTACTAGTATTTAAAAAGAACTATTAGCACGAAAAAAGAAAAGTACGTAGAGTACATAAAAAAGTATTTATAAATGGAAAAGCTAATTCAGTATTCTGCTGTGATGAGGGAACGGTGCAGTCAGCTGCTGTCACTTGGGCCAGAGATCTCGTGGTCCAGTGGCTCCGACACCAGCCGTGGTCTGTCGACTCGGGTGGTGGGACTACTGGACCCTGCGACCCCGCTGGTACTACGGTCCTGCTCCTCACATGGTCTTCATCTGCTGCATGAGCTCCTCCAGCGACAGCTCCTCGGCCGCCACGGCGCCGCCCGTGCTGGACTCCGGCGTGCTGTTGTCAACAGGCACGCTGTACGCCACCTGTACAGTCGCTAGGGTTAGTGGTCACTTGTGGCGTCACCTATGCAGTGGCTGGGTCCCGGTATCGTTAGTGGTTACTTTTTTTTCAAGTACAAGTACATGGGAGCAAACGAGCTGCAGTCGAACACTCAAACATACTCGACTGCAGCCCTTGTAATATGAGCGTTCAACTGCAGCTCAGGTGATATAAATGATCGACTGCAGCTGAGGGGATAGGAAGCGAGGGCTGCAGTACAAGCGGTCTACTAAAGCACAGATGTAATAGGTGGTCGACTGCAGCTCAGGGTATATTAGTGGTGGACTGCAGAGCAGGTGGTACAAGTGGTCAACTGCAGCTCAGGTGGCATGAGTGATTAAACTACAGCGCACTACCATTGTCCAACATAAACTGGCATGGTATCAACGGCCAAACTATAGTTGAAGTAGTATTAGGCGGTTCCTAGACAACCTTGCGCAAACTTTTGTCAAACTTTCATTCAATCATTAAACAACTATTGAAATTAATACTAAAGGTCAATAATGTTATTCAAAATTACGAATTGTACCGTAAATGTTTGGCATTGAAGCAAGCTGGAGTGAGTTTAACAGTACACAGTAAAATATAGCGTTATAACGCTATATTTTACTGTGCAATTTAATTGATCGCTTAACAGACGCGAACATAGTAATAAAGCAGACTTCATACTAACTTGAACACCGTCCACTAGCTTCAAATTGGTGGTCTCTTCTTCTGGAGTATTTTCGTCCACCAGACATATGCCTAAAAATTAAAAATTACGGACATGATGTTACTGGCTATCAGAATTTAATTGATTTAATTACAAGTTCCATAATAATGATCAGTTCTTTGATTTTTAGAATCGCTTACTAAACATCGTCTTGAAATATTTTTTGCAAAAGCCGAAAAATAATTAGATTTTGTGTCTCGAAATTTTGGTAGATTTACTTAGGGCTAGCACGCGCGCGGCACCAGCTGTCGCCGCAGCTCGGAGGTCAGTACTCACCCCAGGTGTTGTCGGTGTGCAGCGGCCCCCGGTCCTCCGTCACCTCCGTGGCCAGCTCCACCACGGGGCGCGCCGCCGCCTCCGCCTGGCGCGCGCGGCACCAGCTGTCGTCGCAGCTCGGGTTCGGCTAAACGACAACAGGTTTAGAACACCGCTACTTCGGTCATACGTAAGGGAGCTACGGTGCCTATATATATTATGCCTCTCGCTTTTATCAACCTTGTATACAGGGTTACTTTTTTGGTCACCGGCCAAATTTAAAAATAAGGAATTAAACATAATTTCAAGGGTGTTTTAAATTTTATCGTCTAATTGTAATACTTTGTAAAATAAAAATCGATTTGCAATGGTCCTTAAAAATACATCGATCGTTGTTCGCACACGAAATATACGATTTTAATGTCAGTGACGCCGGCCGATCGCGACTCCCTAGTCAGATGCTACTTTGTGACTTAGACATATGTTTATAGCATGAGACAAAGTAGTTATATCTATTTTTTTTATTCTGAATATATTATTAGGTATTGATTTCGAACCAAACCTGAAAGTTTGGCCGGTGACCAAAAAGTAACCTTGTATAGTAACTGAGCCGAGTGTACTAACGATAAACGCAGTGTTTGTCACGCCTGTAAAATAATATAACAGAAAGCCATTCTCGGTAGTAATCAAGAGGGTCCAACTAAGCGTTTGGCCCCTTATACTTTTATAGATGTATCTGAACATGTCTTTAATTGCATGTATAGCCACTCTATCTTATTTCTATGTTAAGGTGATCGCACATTATAACGTTTCCACACGGTTTTGTGTTCCGCCACATTATTCAATTGGAAATTGAAGTAAATCGATTAAACACACACCTTTAATGTCATGGTGGGGAAGAAATCTGTCAGCGCACTGTAGCCCAGGTAGTGGGTGACGTTACCGAAGCCCAACAGGTACTTGAGTGTGTTTTGAACTGAAAACATTAACATTCTGGTTAAAAAAAACTCAATCCTATCCTATTTTGGCAAACTAATTCTTTTCCCAGGGTAAGTATTTTCCCAAGTAATTAATATGAAACATTTATGTAGCAGTAAAGAGTTAAGTACTGAATTGCTGTTGGACAGTTTAATATAACCAGTGAAACTTGTTCAAGTCTTTTAAAAATGTAACTGACAATTAAGGCAAGTAAGAATGAAATATATTTAATTCATGAAATCTATAACAATATCTATTTGTGTTGTCTGGTCTGGAACCACGGCGCAGACAACGCAACGGAAGGGGCGATCTGGGCACTTTTACTTATTTCTTGTATAAAATCTACAATACATACACAGTCGTGTTGTATTTACATCAACATACCGAGGAAGCCGGCGACGATGCCCATGGTGGTGGGCAGACTCGCGGCGCACACGCCCTCGCGCTTCAGGGTCCGCTCGTCCACCTTCGTGGCTACCACCAGCGGAGGTGCGCACTGCACACCCACAAATAAAACATTTAACAATTACATATAGATGAAATGTCCATTGTCCTTTAATATTAAATTTAGTGCACGCATGTCACATAATACAAACCTATTCGCTTTACAGACTCACAGAAACAATATATCCTATTATAACCCGTTGGTACGAATGGCTCGTCAATATAACTGCTTGGCAATAGAGAAAAGAAATCTAGATATTTTTGAAGACAATATAAATAATTACTTAAAAACGTTGAAACGTTGTATATAAATAGTAAATGATATTAAAATAATTGTATCCCTATAACAACTTTTTAATTTATAATTGTTGCACTCTGTTAAACTCTTTGTTAAATTATATGTTTTGTGATTATGTGTTTATGTCTTGTGGTGGCTAATTTTTACGTTTGTTTGTTTTTTCTTTTTTTATTCTGTTTTAATTTTTGTGTTTTTTTTTCTTTTTGTCTACTTTCCTCTATTTATTGTTTTTATATGTACACATGTGTTATGTTATAATCATATTCTTAAATGCTACATTGTAACCCAATAATTTTTATCTTGATTATAATGTGTTTTGTGTGTATTAAAATAAATAAATAAATATACACACCTACATAAACATGCACATTATATAATATATATCTATATGCCTACCTATTTACAAAAGTTATGTATATAACACCAGTTATACACTATATAAATTTTGTACCTACATCTTGTTGAGCAATTTGTATTACATACACAAAACACACAAATATAAATATTTAACAATTACATCTACTATATTATATTTGTAATATTCAACTTTATAAAGTGCATTTTTTTACCTATATTTTCTTTTTTATTTTTTTATGATATAGGGGGCAAACGAGCAGGTAGTTAGTGACTACCGCCCCCGTGAGATATCCGCAAAACTAGGTGTCATGCAGACGCGTTGCCGGCCTTTAAGAAAGAGGAATGCTCTTTTCTTGAAGATCCCTAAGTCGTATCGGATCGGAAATACCGAGGAAGGCAGTTGGTTCCATAGTACTGTTGTACGCGGTAAAAAGTGGCGTTTATACCGCATAGTACTACATTTAGGAATATCGAGATGGTGGGCATGGAACTTTGAGTTCTGTCGCGATGTCCTATGATGGAACTCAGCTGCTGGTATTAAGCCGAACAATTCCTCAGAACACTCTCCATTGAAAATACGGTAAAAGATGCAGAGGGAAACGACATCTCTCCGTAGGGTCAAAGAATCGAGCTGCCCGGAAATAACAGGGTCATCAACGATTCGAGTCGCTCTACGTTGAATACGGTCAAATGGATCTAGCTGATATTTCGGGGCCCCTGCCCGAAGGTGGGAGCAGTACTCCATATGCGGGCGGATCTGAGCCTTGCAGAGTTGCAGTCGGTGGGCTGGTGTGAAATACTGCTTAGCCCTACTGAGTAAACCCATCTTCTTTGAGGCAAGTTTAGCCTTTGATTCCAAATGACCGCGGAACTTAACGTTGCTCGATATGGTGACTCCAAGTATTCCGATGCTAGCAGTGGCCTTCAAGGGAGTGTTTACAAAGCGAGGAGATGCGACAAAGGGTGACTTTTTTGCGGTAAACGCGCAAACTTGTGTCTTCTGGGGGTTAAAGCGGACTAAATTTAGTCGGCCCCATTCCGAGGCTTTGGACAATAAAGCCTCCACTTCAGACAGAAGTCTGTTCTGATACTCGGTGACATATTCCCGGGAGATATTGGAGCGGCCAGTATATAAAGCATCTCCGGTGCTGTCATCTGCATAACAATGAAGGCCGCTAGTTTGCAGCATGTCATTTATATGCAGGAGAAACAGCGTAGGAGAGAGAATACAGCCTTGGGGAACACCAGCATTGACAGGATGAATATTGGAGCAAGCACCGTCGACAACAACTTTGATGCTGCGATCTGTCAAAAAACTGGTGATCCAATCGCATTATTTCCCGGGAATTCCGTATGAAGAAAGCTTTGAAAGGAGCGCTCTGTGCCATACCCGATCAAAGGCCTTCGCTATATCTAAACTAACCGCCAATGCCTACCCTTGGTTTCAACTGCCTCCGCCCAACGATGCGATAAGTAAATTAGAAGATCACCGGTTGATCGTCCACGGCGGAAACCATACTGGTGGTCGCTAATTATTTGGTGATCTTCTAAGTATAGCAGAAGTCGGAACTTAATGTCCGACAACGAGTAACCGTACTGTGGGATAGTAGGCGGTGTAGTTCCCTGGTCGGCCAGAAAGGAGTTGGACGCAAAAAGAGAGCCCAGAAGATCGGCTTTCTCTTTTGGTGTATGGGCCAGCGATTTATCGTTTCGATGCAGAGAGGGGAGAGATGGCTTGGAAAAATTTCCTGAGAATGCTTTGGCGAGGGACCAGAAAGCTCGGGTTCCCAAAGGAAGGTGAACTAGTCTCCCGCTAATTTTCCCAACGTGCTCGGACTTTGACTTGGCAATTTGAGCCTTTTGAAGGACCTGGCGGCGGAATTATACTCTTTCTTAAAAGTGCTGGTGTTTTCATCCTGTGCCGCCGCCGCCGCAGCATAGGCCCGGTAACACTCCATTTTATGGCGCAAAGCCAATTTACAGGAGCGACCAAACCAAGGTTGCGATTTCCCGCCAATGGGTACCATAGCAAACGGAATGAATAGTTCCATTCCTTGAACCACCACATCAGCGACAGATTCCACCACTGCGTCAGGATTATCCAGCGAGAAGCAAATTCGCACCCATGGGTAAGATGCAAAGAAAAGCCGCATCCCGTCCCAGTCTGCTGACCTGTAGTGCCAGACGCGGCGACAGCCAATGTCACCCGGCCTTGATCTGCGTATAACTGGCACTGAAATCCATATCAGACAGTGGTCCGACGAGCCTAGAGGAGCATCGACGGAAACCAGGTAGCTGTCCGTGGGAGGTCAACAGAAGGTCCAACAGGGAAGGTGTATGGTCATCCACATCTGGGATTCGCGTGGGCGAAGATACCCATTGTGTAAAACCATATGCCAAAGCAAAGTCATGAAAAGATCTTCCTGCATGATCAATAGAACGTGAACTAAGCCAATCGGCATGGTGGGCATTAAAGTCGCCAAGGATCACGATATCTGCGGTTGGGATCTGTTTCAGCACAGAGCCTGTAGCCGTTTCTATGTGCTCAAGGAGTCTGCCTGTTTCAGCTTCTAACAATATTTCTATAGCATAGGAAATCGGAGCCATAGTGACTACGAATGCTCATGTATATCAGTATGTGTGCAGTTATGCTCAGATTTACCCACCCTTCTCAATGGATAATCAAAAAATGCGAGAAGTACCTCCAAGGTTAGTTCTGTTCAAATACAGTATGGCTTAATATAACAGTCATCAATGTTTTATAATTTGGTCTTCATATTCTTAATTACAGAAAATTTAATTGCACCAGTATTGCTTGCCTACTTGCAAGTAAAAATTAAGTTCTGTTGTATACTTACAGCAAAACAGGCAGTGACTCCAGGCTCTATGAACTGTATGTGGCCTGACACTGCATTTTCACTGACCCCGGACTCAAACCAGTGCTGGTTGAGCTCATTGCATGCTGTGTTGATTGCCATCCTCGCCTCAAAGTTGTCCACACAACTGAGCACCAAGTCCACAGGCCCACCAGTTAAACTACCCGTACTAAAATATGAACAATGACAATATACAATATGAACAATGACAAAAAAACAATATATTATAAATCTGTATTATCTGTGATCTTTCACCAATGAATTTTTGTCTGTCCGTAATGAAGCACATATTATGTAGAGGTATACCAGCAAAATCTCTCTACAACCTACTAAAAGACCTTGGCCTGTCGAGAACTGCAGTAAGTTCTACTTTAGAACGAGTATCTAAAGCTGCATTAGCAGGCTCCTATGAAATATGGCTAGGTAGGGGGAGTAAGCCTGAGTAGTAAAGGTGAGTGTTGATGATCATCACAAAGAGGCCTCTTAAACCTACACCCGGAATCACAAGTCCCGGGGCTACTCGGGGTTACTTCCTCTGCCACACGATGGACCCGGCACCCGCACGGTGAATCCATGGAATGCTAAGAAGTTCGTCTCTATGTGAAGATTCAAAGAATAGAGACTTAAAGCCTCAAGATCTCAACATCTTCTATAACATAAAAAAATAATCAATTTCTTCCTCAACTCTAGAAATACAAAACAAAAAAGTATTTGGTTATTAGTAATTTAAAATCCCAAAGATAGAAGATTGGTAAGGTTCTAGAAGATATTATAACAGTTTATGTAATTATAAGCAAATGTACCTACTTTTACTTAAAAAAATATTCATCACCTGATTGTGTCACAGAAGTTCTGAAAGTTGTCTACAGTGGTGATGTTGTAGTTGTGCGCAACAATTGTGACATCTGGGTTTATTGCTTGCAGTGTGGCTGATGCAGCATCCACCTTACTGAGCCCAGCTTGGTGTGGTTGGAAGAACAACCGGTTCATATTAGCCAACTCCACTTTGTCATAGTCAAACAGGATAAGCTGAAATAAGGAGTAAAATAAGTAAAATTAAGTTTTTACTGTATGTTTTGGATTAAATGAAATTTTTTTAAAATGCCCTTCTTGCCCAACTCTCTTGTGATAACTGTCTATACAGAAACAGAGGCTCAAATGCAATAGGAGTGCATGGGAGTAGCAAGATAACAAGCTTCCTACCTAGCAAGCCCCGAAATGCTCTTGAAGTTGTGTGCCAACATAATAATTTGGTCTTCCTGTGATTTTTACTACACTACAGTATGCTATAAAATACCAGGCACAGTTGAGAAATAATATGGAGTTTTGAAAATAATACAGTAATTGATAAAAGGAAACAAATGGAAAATGATTGACAACTTTTAGCATTGTTTGGTATATCATAATAGTTAATTCAATATTATATAATCGATTCCATGATTCTCAACATCATTGCCAACAACAAGCAAGAGGAGCTGCTCCAGACTGACCATTGCCATGAATAACCAAATTCTACTATCTAGGAACTATGTATTGTCACATACCTTTCCTATTCCACATCTTGTGAGCATTTCAGCTGTAACACTGCCCACCCCACCAACACCCACCACTGCTACGGACATATCACGAATCTTCTCATAGTTGTCAACTATACCCATTCTCTTCAGAGCCATCAAACGACTAAAAAAAAAAAAAATTATTTGAGTGTAACAAACAGCACACAAATATCAAAGGATATGTAGACATTCATATTATTACATTCCAATAATTGTCTTTCAACAATAACTTTTACATAATTTAAAGTAATCTTTTAGCTTTGTAGTAGTGTCAATTTTTGTTAAAGTAAAACCATATATTTCACGAAGTTTACGATCAACATTACCACCTCCTTTACAATCAACATTATACAAAGTAGATTTGTTAGAAAATAAGTGATTGGTTAGCAGTTACTTGTCACATAATTGCTCTGTTAGTTATTATACCATCAAATTATTCCAAGTTTCAGACGAGTCACAAATAAAAAGGAAGCATTGAATATTTTTAAGATTAGATCATCTCAATGATTCATGAAACAAACGTTCAAGTAAATGTTTTATAAACAAAATACATAACGAGGACTGGTTTGCATGTTAAAAGAACAACGACAAGGCAATGCTTTTGAAGAGAAGGAAAAAAATATGGCTCGTCGCCTCTAGCTTTCAAAGGTTTCTTGCACTTATGAGTGTCCAAACTTTCACGATATAGGAAGGTAAGGTGAAAGTATTCTTCTAATTTTCATAGCATGGTAATCATAATAATTATCAATCGCATTATTTAGGTAAATATATTCAGGGATATACCTGTATGGATTTGAGTCTACTACTTCAGAAGACATAACGTCGATTTTCTGACGCACAGCGCCTCCATTTCCTTGAGCTATAGCTAATTTAGCTTCAAGTTCGCTTACTTTCTTCTTCAATTCTTCGACACTAGCCATAATTTAATCTTTTTTATAGTTATTCTGCATAAGCAAATTACAAGCTGGAGGATTTATGAAACATTTCAATCAGTCATCAGAATACAAACGTCATTTTACGTTAAAACGTCAATTGTCATAACACGTACACAGGTAGGTAGGTACAGATTATTTAATTTTTGTAATAATATATACTATTTAATATATCTATTATATATCCCATATATCACATAAAACTTCATTCATATCAATTCTCAGGATTAAATAATGGCATAGTTATCATTCGTATGGTTTATATTCTCAGTTGAACATCCCTTAAAAAAATAAATAAATTATGTGGCTGGCAGAATATCCAACATTCATGGGAAATGTAACAGATATAAAGAAGTGAAATTTTGACATTGACATCCGTCATCAAAATAAAAACAAACAGAAAGTTTAAAAAACTTAAAGTTAACTCCAAAAGGCACAAACATTTTTTTATATTATGTTAAACAAATTGGATTACATAAATAAAATACAAACTTTTTGATAATTTGTCCTTTGAATAGAACCAATTTGATAAATGAAAATATTTCTCATACTAATTTAAAACAAAGAAATAGAAATAAAGTAGGGACATGGGAAAAGAGACATGCCTGTTGTGTTTTGCTGTTAATAGAAGATGTTTTAATATACATAACACCATTTTGCAACCAATTCTCGAGAGATTTACAAGTTTTAAGGTAGGTTATACTTATTTTTTATTCGTCTACTGTGAAACAAGAACTATGATGAAATGCTGAGATGTTGATTTACAGTTGATCTTCTTCACGTAACCATGAACGCAGGTTTTGGCACAAACATTTTTTATTCTACTAATAAAACATACCAAGTACCTACTTGTATTACTATTTATTTTTTATATTAATTTAAACCACACTGGCAACTAATATGCTGATATGTGTATCAAATAGTTTGTAGATTTCCAGTTTGTCCTAACTATGCTTGTTTTAGGCTATCACAACTCTATTAGGTTGAAAATGGTTCCTAGATGTTTGCACTTGATTTAACTACAGTTATGCTTCAAATCCATACAGCAAATATCCACATTCTGGACTGAACCTGTAACCTCTGACTACATGTTTATTAAGTAGCACACACCAATAAACATATTACACCTAATAAAATAACTCTGCAATAAAGATGAGAAGATGTATTTATTTATTTATTTATTTATTTAAAATACTTTATAAACTTAATATTGTAAACAATAATTGTACAATGGTACTATTTATTTATTAAGGGTGCTATCGGTAAAAAGTGCCGAAAGTGAGTATTTTGAAGGCAAATTACTCGTAAATGGAAATAATCTATTAAAGATCAACTTTGGTTCCGCATAGCACAAATATTTTTATAGGATTTGTATAGATTATAAATTGAAAATTATTATTATTTACGAAGAAAAAGGTATATTTGGAACTCATGTTTTCGAAAAGACTGATTTTCGAAATGAAATTACGAATATAAGCAGTGGATTGTGGATACCTAAAAAATACCTACTATTAGGAAATATACTGCTATAGGTTTCGTATAGAATAGAAAAGTAAATTGATTTCATTAAACTCGGCAAAAAAAATATTTTTGTAACTTAAATTTTGCCAAAATAAAACATAATTTTTCTCATGATAATAAATGTGGAAAAACTTCAGAAATTTACTCATTTATTAACACGATATTCGATTATCAAAATCACAAAAAAAAATAAACATTATTATGTTAGATTGTATTTAATTAAATTTCAAAGTTACTATTGAATTACGCCATGTAAGTCTTTTTATGCTCACAAATATTTTTATTGCTTAAGTCAATAAAAAATATTTGTGCTATGCGGAACCTATGTTGATCTTCAATCGATTATTTCCATTTACGAGTAATTTGCCTTAAAAAAACTCAATTTCGGCATTTTTTACCGATAGCGCCCTTAATAGTAATATTATAATGTGAATTGTGTTTCTGTTTACAGATTCAAAATGCTACATCCTACTTGTTGTGTTTCATCTGTTTCACAAGACTCAAACAAACCCAGCAGCTGCTTCAGGTGGCGGAAGAAGCTGTTCACTTACTACAGAACTATCTTAGTGATAAGGTAATGATATGTTAAAATTAATTTTTGTACTAATGTACTAACAGAATGTAAGTCAGCCGGTCAGTAAGTTTTCAGTAGTCCGCAGGGTTCTGAATGTTGTTTCCCTTAAGCAGCAAATAAAAATTAAAATAATATGTTTTAGCAGACTGGTAACTTGGTTAAGGTGGTGGGGAGCTGCTGAACAGTTGGATGCAAGTGGCTCGTGATCACGTGCTATGTTGCTTTATGAGGAGGCCTGTGTCCAGCACTGGCCATCCTCCGGCTGATGAAGATGATGATATTTACTTGTAGGTATAGTGTGTTACTTGTTAAATTTGACAGTCAACATTTCATTTGAAAGCTTCTAGGGCTACCACAAGTTGCTTGTTAATCCTTTTATGATCCTATAAATTTTTTGTTGTTAAATTATTAATGTTTCACAAAGTCAAAACAGTTAAGTAATCTGTAAAACATTCAACACAGTCTTGATATCTCAGGATAAGGATATTTAATTATATTTGTATACATTTATTATAGAGGCAAGATACAATTGCTCCTAAAAAATCATTAGTGGACCTATCAATTACAAATGTGACCAACATCTCCATTGTACCCATAGTAAAGTATGAATCATTTGAATCAGAAACTTGGATTGAAAAAGGACATACACTTGAAGTTGGTAATTAAATGTACTTATATATCTATATGTTAACTTTAACATAGATAAATAGATAATCAACAAACAATAATACCTCCAATGGCTTACAAACTGCACAAAACAAGAAAGCGTACAATCACAAAGCAGGTAATATGTCACCTAGTGGTATCACTTCAGTCGTGCCACCCTGATTCTCCTGTAATGTAGCATATATCCTGCCATATTTTTACAAAAAACGATTATTTAATGTTTTAAACCTGTCAGGCAACAATGGTTCATTAGGATTTTTTTATCTAGCAGCAGAAGACAACAAAGGTGCATTTGCAGATGATGAGATTAAATGTCCTTCTCGTGAAAGACTAAAAGGAAGAGATGATCCACTGAAAGTTATTGGTACCAATGAAGATATACCAGAAATAGAAGACATAAAGACAGATATTGAAGTAGATGATTTTACAGGTATGCTCTTACTCATTTAAACCTTCATGTGGACATAAAGAATGACAAAATTTCATTTCTTAACATGCACATGCAAATTAGTCCCTTATCAAAAAAATTTTTAGATTGTTTGTCAGGTATTATTAAAAAAAATCCCACAAAGTCAGCCAGGATTGTGTATGAAATATCTATAAAATCAACAATTTTCTCAAAGCGATTTGAACTTTCATTACTTTGGTTATAATATCAGAGTATGTGGACTTATTAAACATTTATGCTTAACTCCTACATTTAATTTAGTAGAATGATGATTAGAATTTAATTTTTACTTATTTTTATAGAACTGACACGAAACGAGCAAAATTATGATTTCGAAGACATAATGGAAGATTCTGTACCTCTCGGTACCAATTGTGAAGAGTCTAGAGACAGCCAATGCGAGAAGGATTCAGAAGTGGACGGGAATGGGAAAGCTCTTGCTGTCAATGAAAGACTAACATTCAAATGTGACAATTGCGATGCTGTTTTTAGGGAGAAAATGAAACTCAAGGATCACCTACTCAGAGCTCACTTGTGCAAATCGTTCTACTGCCGCGTATGCGGGCGGCCTTACCGCCATCGCTACCTGTTGATACGACACGAGCGATCGCACACCAGACAGAAGCAGTACCACTGCGACATCTGCAAGCGGAACTACGCGCACAGAACGTCGCTGAAGACGCACATGCTACTACACTCTGGCGACAAACCGTACTCGTGCGGCATCTGTCACCGCAGCTTCACGCAGAAGGGCAGCGTCAAGTCGCACATGAGGACGCACACAGGTGAAAAACCCTTCAGCTGTGACCACTGCGAGAAGAAGTTCTCGCATATCAGTTCGTTACACGCGCACATAAGGACACACACTGGCGAGAGACCGTTCGTCTGCGATATTTGTAACCGGGACTTTTCGCAGCCGCACGTCTTGAAGGAGCATCGAAGGATACACACCGGTGAAAAACCGTATGCCTGTGATATATGTCCCCTTAAGTTTCTCAATCAAAAGACACTTAAGACACATGCGAGAAGTCATACTGAGTAAGCCAAGGCGTATTGACCAGATTTAAATCAGGTGACCCAGTGACCCGACTCCAGACAGAAAAGTCTTTGACGTCTGCAATCTGTCATTGTTTACTAAACATATATAAAACTATCATATGGTATGGTATAAAATTTTTTTTGTAGAAGATAACATATGTAAATGTGTATTTACTAGTATTTTTAGTTTCCATCAAATATTATTCTTACCAATAATAAGGAAAAAAAATTCTTTCAAATTGAGCACTTATCTCTTGCATTAGTGACAGCTAATTGTACCAATTTAATCAAAATTTACCCTCTGTAACAGTGGCGCCACCTATTCAAAAAATTTATCGAACCCTTTTCGGTCACTGAGTCAGTGTCCCTGATCTGTAACATAGTAACCGTAGTTCACTCACTCACCTGCACCGCACTATATTTAGTGCCTACAATGTATTTACCTATTATTATGTCTTGGGGTAACCTAGCAGTTTTATCACCTCAATTCACTTAAAACTCCCGTAAGGCATTTAGAAAAGTTTTTATATTTATCTATAAGCTTGCAATTAAAATAAAAAGAGTTTTTTATTGTAAATTTGTAACTATTTTTTATTCCTCATCTCTCTCCTTCATAAAATTCAAAATGAAAACGGCGATTGTCTCTATTCAGACTGGCCGTCTGCGCAGGACATATTATAGTGCACAAATGTATGCACAACAAGTGCATTCTCTATTCTTTCCTTTTCCTATTCCGGTGGAAGTGCAGTCGGAGAGAAATCAGTAACAGAACGGCTTACCTTGTGCTCACGTAGATGTAGTACCACTAACTTCTTGATGAACTGTTATTCGAAATTGAAAAATCCCAAGCAGGACCACACATGGTCCGACCCGGGGCCTCACAATTGTAGTCGAACAAGCTTACCACTCCACCACGAGCTGGCATTAAATATTATAAAACTCGAATAATTATCTGAGCTCGTGGTGAAATAGGCTACCTAAGATTGATTCTATAGCATCTAGGGATTATGGACATTAAAATTAAGATAATGTTGGATTTGGGACAATTATGGAAGTATGATAAGCTTTTGAAGGGACCATATTGAACTAGTTTCGCCTTTGTGTTTGTTTTGTACATAACCTTGTTATTGTCTTGTGTGGTGGATATCTCGTGAACTAATTCGATATCTTTTATTTCGCGAGAGCATACAGAGCCCTAAACGAAATTTCTAAAATATTTTCAAATTAGAGTGCCCAAAAAGGATATGATTTTTTAATAATTGTATTGTCAACAAAACTAATTTTGGTCTTGCTTGCTTATCGTTTAACTAAAGAGGGTAGCAATATACGACACATTCATAAATAAAACACTCATTAATATCATATATTTAATAATTAAAGAAAATTAAATTACTAACTATCTAATTAAATAGACATAGGGTGGGTAATATGTATAATTATTATTTTTAAGTTTTGGCATCAATAAAGCAATCTACATATTATTAACACGAAGTAGGTAGGTATTTACCTAAGATGCTGCCACCTTGTCGTGGCTTGCGTACCTCTACGGTCTCCAAGGCTATGTCGTATAGGGCTGCCCATACCGAACAGGCTTGGGGGAAAGGCCAGACTAAGTGCAGCTCAGCTGGGTGATGGCGGTGTGGCATGCTCCTCTGGAATATTGGTACCAGGGGTCAGGATGGGAACCTGACCCCATTGCACGGGTCAGACATTGTAGTAGGGACTTTTAAAAGCAGCTGGACATTTCCCAAGGAGGAGAAGTCTGGGCTTTACACTGAGGCCAGCCAGTCGCTGGACGGACCCTGTTGCTTGTAGACCCGGAACCCTCCAATTATAGCGGCTGACGGCACCCGCAGGAGTTTTCACTCAATTGTGTTATTTGGTGAAGACTAGTTTATTTTATGAGTATAGTGACTAGTTTGAGGTATTTACGGCATGTTATAAGTTGTAACGGATACCCTGTCTGATGTGCAGGCCTGGAGAGAGCTAAATACCTCTTGTCAGTAAGCTCGGTATTCTTTAGAAGTTAAAATTTCTTTGTTTGAAAATATATACCTATTAGATCGACATCGCGGAAAATGCACCTACACGTAAAATCTACAGCTAAAGTTGTGTCAGTTATTCCCCATTCTGTATAACTTCGTTATAACAAAAATCGTTACTACTTACTACTAAACTAACCTAAACATTAACCGCTTTCTGGATAAAAGCGTTACCCGTAAAATTGACTTCGTCGACTTTCGCGCAAACATAAACTTTATTTTTTACTGCTATTGCTCAGTTTCTCTTATCACAAGCTATTCACTAATTGTCTTGTAGTAATCAATCGGCCACATCCACATTCGCCCACGGCTCGAAGCTCGGCTGCGGGATCTGCCTGCACGGCATCAGCGGGTTGGTGGCCTTGGCAGACTCCATGATCCGCGCCTGCGCCCACTCCAGCTCCCCTTCGTTGGCACAGACGATGCCGGCGAGCGTCGTTTTACGAATTTCATCTAATTGTTCTGGAAGATATAAATATTATTTGTTATTTACCCAACTTCAAATCAACAACATCTTTTATCTTTTGAGCGCCATATAGTACTGCTTTGGTTACTAAAACATAACTGACTATGTTCTGAACCACATGTGATGCCATCTAGGCTTGTTCAGCGTAATCAATTGTAATACCGGTGTGGGCCGCGTGAGGCCGCGTCGGTCGCTGCCACGCTGTTTACCGAGCGAATTGTGACGCGTGAGTTTGAGTTTGACGCCATATTGTTGTTGGCATTTCTTGAGAGATCGATCGCTGACTTATTAATTGTTTTACGCCTTTTGTTTGATGCCGCTAAAATCGGTCACGTACATAATATAAGACTTGAGTTTATGATTGCTAATTTAAGTTAAGTGTTGGTTCCCCTTTTGATATTATCGGGAGTGTAAATTAATTGATTGAACTAAATGAACTTGTGATTGATTTGTGTTGTGTAAAAGTACGAAAGACTGTTAAAAGACCCCCTGTTGAAGAAGCTTGCGGCAGACTCATCTGTCTGCGAATCGGGGCTTTACGGGAAGGCTAAGTATATCTCATTGCATGTGTGAAATTTATGACCATAGGTTTTATAGGTTAATGTGATATATATTAAGCCGGACCCCGGAGACACAAGGTAATTGCTTAACTTTAAGATTTAATTTAGCTCTGCGTAATCGGAGACAGGTTCATTCTGATTTGAGCCCTGTGTATAATAATTCACTTCCACTGCGCAACAAATCCAGGGTCAGAACTGAACAGACTAATTCAAGAGCATTTCACATGAAAAAGCTGTTGCACGGAATACATGCACACGTCACACATGCACTCGTTGTTTTTTACTCTCCTGACGTAATCGTAAGTCGTATAAAAACTGTAGAATCTTTCTTCAGTAATTCAGATGCACTTGATGACAGATTAGCTGAACCTCATCTGGGGGTCGGCGGTGTCGTACCAGAAGTGGTTCCCCGTCCTGAGATACATTTACCTGAGCTGAACCTCAGATCCGGATCTCCGGTGTCGTACCAGAAGTGGTTCCCCGTCCTGAGATGCATTTACCTGAGCTGAACCTCAGATCCGGATCTCCGGTGTCGTACCAGAAGTGGTTCCCCGTCCTGAGATACATTTACCTGAGCAGAACCTCAGAACCGGATCTCCGGTGTCGTACCAGAAGTGGTTCCTCGTCCTGAGATACATTTACCTGAGCTAAAACTCAGATCCGGGTCTCTGGTGTGGTACCAGAAGTGGTTCCCCGTCCTGAGATACATTTACCTGAGCAGAACCTCAGATCCGGATCTCCGGTGTCGTACCAGAAGTGGTTCCTCGTCCTGAGATACATTTACCTGAGCTGAACCTCAGATCCGGATCTCCGGTGTCGTACCAGAAGTGGTCACCCGTCCTGAGCTACACTTACCTGAGCTGAACCTCAACTCCGGGTCTCCGGTCTCGTACCAGAAGCGGTCCCCGGTCTTGAGGCGTAGGAACTGGTCTGCAAGGAGGCAGGTGAAAGTGGGACCCAGCAGGCGGCCGCGCGGCTGCTCCGCCAGCCCGCCCGTGTACAGGTCAATGTCCTCTACGTCTCTGTCCGAAATATTATAATAGACTACAGGTACTAGACGGCGGCTATATAAGGATATAAATACCTATATTTCCGCCGTATTTATTGATCGGTTAAGTAGTTTTGGCGTGAAAGCATAACAAACATTAGTATTTAGGTACAATTTTATTTCAAATTAGTAGAAATTATTAAGAAGAAAGATTTTTTGTTTGGCTTCCAAAATTACTGGACAGTTTTTACGTAACCATTCATACAGAATGGTACAATAACAGGAAGTAATATAGGCTATATTTCATAGACAATTCGCAAAACGCACTAAACACAATAACAAAGATGCCACTTTAATATAGTATTATGTGAGTGAGAGAAAACTCTCTGGTCGTACCGGCTACTACAGAGCTCCAGCGATCATGAGTCACTCTGATCGTAGAGCAAAGTTTCAGCCGGGGCCGGTGGCATTGTGCCGCCTGGCCCTGCACTGAACGCGGGAATAAATGTTGCCATTCCCTCCCAAATTGGTAACTACTATTTTTTCATAAGCTGCTAACGGAGGAACTTGTTATTCTTACTTGTAAATTTGCGAGATCCTACTATAGGACATTTCGTCGAATATGCTCTTCAGATCGTCGAAGCTCCCCGGGCGCGACAGTCCGCAGTGCTCGCGCCAGTGTGGGTACGCGGGCAGGCCGTGGTCCCTCCCGCGCTGGATGTTCAGCGACACCAGGTCCAGCCCGCAGGGAGCCTTCTGTGCCGCTGAGCTGTTGGCCATGGTGTCCAAGAACGGCAGCCGCTCGAACATGTGCTCGGTTAGCTGCAACGTGATAATGCAGCTCTCGTAATGCTTGCTAAACATTCTAGACCAAGAATCCGTTGCTGGCGTGAGCTAGGATTTCAAATTTTATAAAATTTACGGCTACTCGCAGTGTTTCAAACATTTATACTTTTTACTTCACACACTTAAACTAAGAATCACTGCAAAAGCCTTCTGCCGCAATAGTAAATTCATCCAACACCTACAAAAGCTTGTCTTTATCAAACAATGGCTTAATATTTCAAAACACCAGACTTTTATGTCGTCACCGGCGGGGGTGCGAGTTTGCCAAGTAATTCCAACCAGGTCAAAGTCATTCCAATCAGGTCCAAAGTTATTCCAACTAGGTCTCAACTTATCGCGATCAAGTAGTACCTCTGTAGTGACGTGCGTGTGCGGTGAGCGCACAAGCGTGCTCAGGGCGGAGTCCACGGCGTACTTGCTGCCTTTCTGGGTGTAGAGCGCGTAGGGGTTGAACAGGATCTCATGCAGATGGGTGTAGCTGATGGTGCCGGTGCTGGCGTCCGCTGCGTGGATAAGGCCCTGGGGGTAGGTGGTTTAATCTAGAATGTTATCACTCAAAAGTGACTTCAATATGCCATTTTTAAACCAATTTGCGCACTGAGCGCACTGAAAGCGCTTAAAGGAGAGGTTACTGAAGCAGAATTTTCTACTGACCTTGAGAAGAGGGCGTTTCGTAAGCCTAAAGTGGAAGCTAAAATGGATGTGCCGTTTGAAGAGGAAAGAATGTGTGCCTAGGACTTTATGATGGCGGCGGAGAGAAGTTGAATATCGGTGATTATGTTAAATCTTTCTTAGGTAATAGCTTAAAATTACGAAGAGCTTTTTCGCATTTCGCAGAATTTAATAAAAATCTGAATTAACCCCGATACTCTCTGAAACCAAAGGTAACAACGCCGACTTTTCATATGCACTTATGCACACGGGGCAAGGTTGGGAACAGACTCCACTGCAGCACTGACTTAGTGCCGATGTGCTGTTGAGCGTAACGACCCTTTCATTTTTGGGAGAGATTTAGTTCGTATTATCTTAGGATTTTTGTCTACCGGCTGGCTCCCCAAAGGAGGTCATAGACACAGATGACTCGCAAATTTAGTGGGTGTTCGGAGCCAATCTAAATCGGGCACACCAACCAGCCCAAAAAAGATAAATTAATTCGTCATTGTACTCACCGGTAGGAGCGTGTGCGCAAATCTGAAGGCGGCCGCGGCGAAGTGGTTCGCTAAGGACGGGTCCACGGTCGGGTCGTACGCGTCGGAGTATCCCTTCTCCAGCGGATGCAGATCCAGGGCATTCATTACGTCGAGACCTGGAAAATTAGGGACCTAGATTTATGTTTACTCATACTTGTCTGGACATGAATTTATGCTGTAAGCGAAGAGAAGTCCACATACAGTTTCATCGGATTGTTATAAATGTTCGTCGAGACTACATTTGGGGTCGAAAGGGGTCCGACCTCCCGCTGCATTTCTCTCATCTGCAGACAGATCTGGGACAGATCGCAGACGGAAGAGATGCATTTTGATATGAGAGAGTTTAAAATAGCTACGTGAACTACATATTATTATCATGGCTAGAGGTACCGAGAGGTTCCTCTCCCCCGATTCTGACATCGAGGACAGTTCGCGTACGGTAGCGACCTCGTTTGGATTACAAAATATTAAGACCCGGGGGAGGGGGGGACTCGAGCCTCTTCACTCTCTGACTGGTGAAAAGTAGCGAGCGGTAGTCTCAATGTACTTAACCGTTACGGCGGTAATATTTGAGCTAGGCAAATGGCGAATCGTATTGGGAATAGTCTCTACGCTGGGGCCTGGGGGTGTCGTTCGTAGTCGAACGTTTGTACCTACAGTTGTCTGACTTGTGTGTCTGGGTCTGACCTGTGTCTGGGTAAGGATGAAGTACTAATGAAGTCTGGAGAGAAATGTCTAAGATACGAAGAATTACTTTGACATTTAATTTACATACTCATGGATAGTCCCTTGAGGTATTAGTCGTGTCCTGTTCCTTTACGGACCACAGGTAGTATTGTTAGAACTCTATACTTTATTGAGTTATCTCTGTCAACATACGATTTCCCTCGTTACCAGCGTCCTTAGCCACCAAGTCGCTGCGACTGGCTGTCCCCCTACGTTATATAGTACCTAGTATAGCAGGCAGGAACTCTGAGTAGGTGATGTGCTGCATCTGCGCGCTGAGCACTCGCCGCGCCTCCTGGAAGACGGTGTCGTCGGCCCAGCTCGGCTGTAGCCGGCGCAGCTCGGAGGCTATGCGGTTGTGCTGGCGCGCCCAGATCAGGTGCATGGTCGTGAGGTGGAGGTTCTCGTTGGCTCGCGCGTCACCTGGTAACCAGATACTTCGACTGAGCGAACTGAGGTTGTGATTCAAGTTCTCTAGTCGAAATTTTGACATTTACCTCTCGCCACAGACACAGGGGAATCTAATTTTATGTTTGATTTTAGTGGAAGTATCTGCAGAGTATGCTGTGTCGACATAAGAGGAGATGAGAAAATATACAAACGAGATTTTTGATCATAAGATGTTACTCACAAAATATATTTATTATTAAAATAATTTCGGATGTTTTGAAATCAGTATTGAATATTCAATAAAAAATAACAAATGTCAATCAATCAAAAATCAATATGCAATAACACCTAATTAATGAATACTGATCTTCATTGATTTTCATTATAATATGTTACTTCGAGCCGCGCAGGAACTACGAACATTTCCTATGTTGTCATCCGCCGGCCCTTCAGACATTTTATTCATCAAGAATTGTAATGGCTTGTAAACCGGGGGAAAGGCTAGATTTCAGCTGGTCAACAAAAGCAACCATTGATCGAAGACCTTCGCCGTCAAAACCTGCGATAATGCGAAAATGCGAAAGGATTCGCCTGGTGAAGGAGGGCAGCGCATCTACACAGCCGTGCGGATGTTTGTATTCGTCTGTCTCAATGCTTCCTTGCCATATTCTAAAAAAATACAAAACTAACCAGATTCAAAGCAGTATTTCCCCTTCGCCATCATCTCGATGGAGTTGCAGCCGTCGTGCGGGTCGCTGGAGGGGGGCAGCATCTCCCGGTCCTCTACCCTCATCATCCGCAACTGCCCGTGCTCTCCCGTCCGCAGCCGGCTGGTCTTCGTCTCCGAGAAACCGTACACCGAGGACGCGTCTATGAACGACGTCGCTTGGTTCAGTTGCTCTCTAGGACCTGGAAAGATATGTATTCTTTATTTTATTAATAGGACTTGTTGTCCTAGACTAATGCTGTTAACGAATACCGACCGCAAAATTGCAGTAAATAATGTCATTTGAATTCTCACTTTTTTTTTACCCAAACGTAGGTTTCAGTGTCGTTCCCTGCTCCGTACGAAACCGTACATTTACCTGATATTAG
>LUGF01044741.1:365513-379643 GCA_001625245.1 Calycopis cecrops
CGCCGCATCGCCCCGCTGTCATCTATCACTCACACAGTAATTTAAATAAAAAATAGTAAAAATACCTAGGATCTTAGATGCGTTATTATTCTAAGCCTAGGATAGATAAATTTCGATACGAATGAGTTTCTATGAGAATTTAATGTATCAGTATATTTGTATGACTTTTATCCTCTGAAATTAAGTGAGTTTCCTCTGAAATCTGCCGCCCCTAAGACGCTGCCGCCCCTAGGCTACAGCCTAGTCGAGACTAATGGGAAATCCAGGACTGGGTGAAGGAGAGCAACGCATCTACATAGCCGCGAGGATGTTTGTGTTGTAGATGCTTGCCATATTTTAAAAATTTACAAAACTCACCAGATTCAAAGCAATATTTCCCCTTCGCCATCATCTCGATGGAGTTGCAGCCGTCGTGCGGGTCGCTGGAGGGGGGCAGCATCTCCCGGTCGTCTACCCTCATCATCCGCAACTGGCCGTGCTCTCCCGTCCGCAGCCGGCTGGTCTTCGTCTCCGAGAAGCCGTACACCGAGGATCCGTCTATGAACGATGTCGCTTGGTTCAGCTGCTCTCTAGGACCTGGAACGTTATATTGTCTTTATATTATTAATAGCCTTGAACTTATTGTCCTAAGCTAATGCTGTTAACAAATATCGACCGTAAAATTGCTGTGAATAATGTCATCAGAATGCTCACTTTTTTACCCAAACGTAGGTTTCAGTGTCATTCCATGATCTCTACGAAACCACAACTTTTGCCTGATATTAGTCAATGTTCTATAATATATTATGCTATTTACCATTGTACTGAGACCGCTCCACGTTGGTATCGCCATCGAAGACAATCAATGCTCGAAGACAAATTATTTATAATAGAGGCCAGGTACTGCAGTACATACTGGCGTCTACTACACGGGTTACTTGAGAATGGATTGGACTGGAGCTCTTGATCTATTACACATCACAACAAGCATTGAAGTTTCTACATCACACATATGATGGATGGAAACCACAAAAATTTTGGAAGGTTCATCCGCGTGAAATCAGCCAGTCGTAATATTGTACGACTGATTTTATGACAATCAGTGGAGCCGGTTGCCAGGAGTTTCCACATAAAGTGATACACATGATTTTTATACGTCTGTATCTTGTAGAATGTTCTAGTTTACTGTCATTTTGTGGTCGTCTCCCGCAGCACTGGCCAACTCACCGAAGTGGCAGGAGAGCGCGGGCGCCGAGCGCACGAACTCCATGCAGGTGAGGTTGAACTCGCTGTAGAAGGGGTCCCCCCGCTCCAGCGCCACGGGGAAGCACTCCGGGTGCACGGGGCCCGGCGCGCAGCACTGGATGCCGCTGCTGTTGGAGCCTGCAACAGTTTACACAGTGTAGCTCCTTATTGTGGAACTACAAACAGTAACTGCGATGGCACCAATAAACACCCAATAAAATATATTTAAAAATCCCTTCTAGATCCGTTCGCAATCCCACCCTTTTGTACCTATACTATCATATTACAGAAAAAACTCTTTCTTCGTCAGATCCTCTAAAGAAATTAATTAAAATAAAAATAAATTGACTAACATTCCAGGTTTAGTCTTTGACTTATTTAACACCTCAGTCTATGTTCTAAAAATAATTAGAAGCTCTGATTGAATGTTTATTCATGATTTACTTGATTTGTTTAGCGTTGTTTTAAGCTTTAGTAATAAGTTAATAATAAATTAAATTCTCAATTTCATGTTCGAGACGAGATATTTGGGACATCAGTCGCCAATCCACCGAATCAATTATTAAAGATGTAATTAAAATATCGTTATTAACACATGCGGCGTCAAGTGAAGCCTGGGCTGCATAATTATCTCATCAATTATTACACACGATATATTAAATTACATATATGGCGCCAAATGGGCAATGATTCATAACTTTTATCGATATATTATTAAAATGACTTGTCATAAAATTTAATAGAAAATATGATATTGTAAATTTCATTTGAAATGTTATTATACATAGAGCACGGGAGCCAAAGGCAAGCCACAGGCTCGTGTGAGAAAAAAAAGAGACGGCGAGAGACTCTTACCTACTTATCTTTATCTAGAGACATAGAGCATCTCAATTGCTTTCCATTTTCTTTTGCAATATTCGTCCAATGTACATTCAATGGTCACCGCACACATATCATGCACATATCGAAAAGGGAACGTAACCGTATCTACCGCCTTTCGACTAGCCTTGAAAGCCACCAGTCAAATCAAGATGTCTTTTTTTCAGCAATTTTATTCACTTTGGAGAATTGGCACAATTGTATATTAATGCTTCCCTCTTTTTGTAGTCTTAGTTACCTACTAATATTGTAAATACGTCAGCTTTTTCATATTTTACGCGAATATAACGTAGGTGCTCAAATTTAACCACACGGAGAAAAAAAAAACTCCAAAAATTAAAAATCTTTTTTGTATTTGAGGAAAAAAGTATTTTTTAGTGTTAGTTACAAAAGTTTTGCTGTATTTATATTACTATTTTTTATACCATGTAGTGTAATGTAAATGAAATGGAAATGTAATTTCTACAGTTCAGTTTTAGTAAATACATATTTTACACATTTTAATGATTTTAACACATAATTGTAAGCATTATAAAAGTCCTGTAATTTTTGTAAATCATATTTGCTAAAAAAATACAGTCAATAATAGTTTTTAGAAAGTATAATACTCAAAGTCAAGAAATGGTAATTAGTAATGGCAACATTACATACTTCTGTCGTATCTACTAAACATCTTCGATTTTACAGGCGTTTTACTCAGAATTACAAAAAAAAGTGTGTAATTCCAAGTAACTTTTTCAATAATATAATATGTTTTGCGACACACGCGACGACATATTTGCCATTTTGAGTTTGCTCGCCCTTGTCTTGACGTGTTGATTGTGAACATTTCTGTGACAAAAGTGTGGTGTGTAATAGTTTACGTAGTAACTAGTACTTAATCTGTGGTGATAGTGTATAGTGAAGCGCGGTTATTTTAAGTGTCGAATTAAGAGAGAATAAGAGATGGACAAACTCACTAGAGATCTTCTATCAAATTGTTTATTTGTATTTTGTAATTTGGCAAATAAATAAGATACACAGTAACAAATATTTCATTCAGTATGTTCAGAATTTAATACCTCTATTACTGATGATTTAGTTTTAATAGTTTATGACCCTAGTCTAGTAATTTAAAATAAAAACAGATATAATATGTACAAGGAGTAGCAGAGATATCGAAAGAGATTTTAGGGTGCTATTTTATTCCTCACTGTGGTTTATTTTTACCCATAATGATGAATAAAATAACCCTCTTAAAAATCTCTTTTGATTGAGAACACAATAGTAATATTGGAAATAATGACATCATATGTAAATACTAATTTTTAGTTCCCCATTTTAGTGTTCGTTTTGTAATTTCAAGTGTAGACTATTTGTTATAATTACTAAGCTACATAAATTATTAAAACTAAAGCACTACACTTTAAATTACAAAACGAACACTAAAATGGGGAACTAAAAATTAGTATTTACATATGACGCCATCATTTCCAATATTACTATTGTGTTCTTGGGATTGCAAATTTATAAGTTAGTAATTGTCTATGACGTCATCACTTTACATTTATTATCGCACTGTTGAAATTACAAATCCATTTTTTGCTATATTTACTAACTGCATTAACAAAAATCGATTTATAATTAAAACAAGGCATTTGTTGTCCTCGGGTTTACTAATATTTTAGTAAAAATTAATGTATTTTAGTTGGTTTTTTTCTCCGTGCAGCACAAAGCCATTGCTGGATCATAAAGGGGTACGGAGTTATCCATTTCCTTGTAGCGGGGCTTGAAAGCCGGCTTGTAAAGGGAGCCTTACCTTTACAAGCCCGCTTTCAAACGACTACCTGGGTAAGGAGCTCAGCAGCCTGAACCTACCTAATCTGAAAAAAAGGAATTGAATCCACAAGGCTGATCACAAACGTCAATTGATATTGAAGCGACAACATAAACGATATATCACACATACATATGTATCAGGACTTACCTTTGCTGAGCGCCAGCGAGGTGATGTCGTGGTCCACCAGCTGTCCCCACACGGCCAGCATCACGGTGAAGCTGGAGTCGTGCGAGTAGTTGGGCCGGTGGACCGTCAGGCTGACGTCACGGGCGCTGGGCAGCGGCGTTCCATCTTTACCCGCGCGGGGTAAACTTATTCCTACAACAAAACCAATTTCAATTATTATTAATTACCAACCATTAATAAATCGAGATGAAGAGAGAGAACTTCTGTAAGTGCGAGAGAGATAGAAGACGCATAAACTAAGACATTCGCGTCAATTAGAAAACGACGTTACAATTAACGAGTTTAATATACGGTCGTGGGTACATTATGGTATATTTTTGATAAAACTATCTAGGCATTGAATGGAAATATACTATGAAAGTACTTAGAAATGTTGCAGAAAACGTAGTAATTTGGGCTTGGAACTTGGCATAAGTGTAGACAATTGAATAATGTAGCATTAGTTATCTTGTGGCAGTATACATACCGTCATCATAATGGGCGGGCAGCGTCCGCCTGTACGGGGTGTTGGAGACCCCCCAGCTCTGAGGGTGTTGCAAGTTGTTACAGGACCCATCCTGGCTCCTGTACTTCGTGTTGGGGCATGGGGCAGCTTCCAGCGCACAGTACGGCGGCACATCGATGAAGCCGACGGTCGAGGGACCTTGTCCCACATTTTTTGATCCGTCGACCATATTAGATCTATAACAGAGAAGTTTAGTTTCCATCAGCATAAGCTTCTCAAATCTTTCCTTTCGTCAATTGTTTAGTGCTTAGGTAAGACGCATTTATCAAGGATTAACGTCACAAACAAGAGTTCAACGACAGAGCCAAGTTCAAATCAAAGAAGCGTTAGACCCAGTGCCGGATTTACGCATAGGCCCGTGAGGCCCGGGCCTAGGGCGCCACGGTTGGCGGGGCGCCAAAATTTTCAGGACGATAAAATTTAAGTCCTAAATGCTTCACTGTAATCGGGTAAAAAGAGCGCCGTATCAGACCGGGCCTAGGGCGGTAGTAAGCCTAAATCCAGCACTGGTTAGACCCATAAAACTTATCATGATAACTAAACTTCTGATGCTATACTACTAATAGCTTTTTTATTTTATCACGTTTCATTTATATACGTATAGATTGAAAAATTTTCTAATGTATGTACACTTTGATAACAATATATAACTACACAACAAAATAATGATTAGAGATACATTACAGATTTATATAGCTTGACTAGTATGACACATGCTGCTCGTTTACCTATTCAGCAGAGCTCGGGTAGCTTCTTCCACCACGTAGGCCGCCTCCGCCAGAGGTTTGACAGAGGCTGCCGTGGCCACAGACCTCTGGGCCCGCGACGCCGGCGTGTCCGCGTCTAGGGGCTCGAGCTCATTTTCCAGTTTCCTGCGCTTCTTGAGTTCCTCTTTGCCTTTTTTGATAGCGTCCATGAGTTCTTCTTTAGTCGGCATGTTCTCCGCCCAGTCACGTGGCGGTCTCTCTGTAATATACGTCTTTTTACTGAGGAGGAACTTCCTACGAGGGTATTAGTAAAAGGTATTTTGCTGCTTGCAGGTATCTCACGCTCACGCAATTTTGCCTTAAACTATAAGTACCTATTGCTTTCGCGTTTCTTGTGGTTGCCGGCTGCTCAATTTATTTTGCCTTATATAATACTAAGTTAATATACAATCTAAACTTTGAACTTAAATTCTCATTAAATAGGAGTAGAGAAATTTTTGAGCGCGAAAAAGACTTACGGAAACTAAGCTATATCGGTAGGTATAAATATAACTATACATGTTTATAATTATAGCGAGATATTAGATATATATAGAGACATTCGATGTGTTGAGTGTTTGGTGACAACCGACGCCCATACACGTCCGCACACCCAGAGGTGATGCAGACGTGTTGGACTGCTGCAGCCATCCACCGACGAACTATCAAGAAACCGCATCAAAACCTACATAACGTCGCGGTCGGTTGTTCCCTGACGAGAGGCTGCTACGTTTTGCCAATAGCCTCTTACACGAGGTTTGCATAGTTCTCTAATTGATATTTCTTTAATTATCAAATTAGCAATTCTATTTAAATTTAAATAGCATTAATTAATATTCACCAAATTAGCAATTCTATTTTATGTAATGCATTTATCAAAAATAAATTAATTGCTTTATTTTATAAGTTTTAATTTCTTAAAGTATTATACAAAAGTACCTACCTCATCACGTTTTTCTTCACTAAATTAGTCTCATTTTTTACGGAGAAAAAGTGATAAATCATTGAGAACATTATAATGTCTAAATTCATGTAAAACATATTATAAGAGCACGAAATGTCAGATTATATCTCACTTTTTTGAATATCGATTTATACATTAGTATAAATTAAAGTATTATATTGCTGTCACCCAACTGAGCTGACTACTACATAGTGCGTAGCAGCTGAGCGAGATTCGGCTGACAATCAAGAAGTTGTAACTTCAAGGGCAGAAAGTCTTCTAGATGTCCTTTATATAGCAGTAAAACAGCAACAATCAGGCCTGATGTTTAAAATTATTGTAGGACGAGTATGTGAGCATTGAGTTCTCTACGATCGCATTTTTATTGTATAGCAGGGGTGGTCAAGCTCCTTAATAGCTTAAGCCATTTTTAGAAATTTGTCAGTTATCTATGCTATTTATATACACTCGTAACCGAAACACTAACGGGTAGTTTGGAACCTTCGGTGTGCAAGTCCGAATCGCACTTGACCGCTTTCTTTATTTTTTTAACCCCACCACTACATTTTTGTGTAGAACGTCGCATTATATCCTTGTTTTCTCGTAACTCATTCCCAGCTTGCAAAATTTTATGTATTAATTCTTCACGCGTATTTGGCACGTCGATATAAACTCTTTGTTTCATTGCACCACACATAAAAAAGTCAAATGGGGTTAAGTCCGGTGAACGGAGTGGCCAAGAGATGATTCCACCACGCCCAATCCATGGAGTGTCATGTTGATTAAGGTAGGTGCTTCTGGCACTTCTGGAGCTACCGTTAAATTACAGGAGTGGGATGCTACTGCAGCTGGATGGTGCTCCGGCCCACTTTGCAGCAAGCGTGCGCAATTATCTTAATCAACATTACACTCCATGGATTGGGCGTGGTGGAACCATCTCTTGGCCATCCCGTTCACCGGACTTAGCCCCAATTGACTTTTTTTTGTGGGGCCCAATGAAGCAAAGAGTTTATATCGACGTGCCAAATACGTGTGAAGAATTAATACATAAAATTTTGCAAGCTGGGAATGAATTACGAGAAAACAAGGATATGATGCGACGTTCTACACAAAATGTATCACTACGAGCTATGGCATGTCTGCAACATCACGGAGATCACTTTGAGCAATGGTTGTAACTACATTACAATGTATATTACGTGTATATTAAATTACCTTGGTACACACTTTTGCATTTTTTTCATCTGCCCCGTAGATAAGCAATAAAAAGGGTGTTATAAAAAATTTTGTAACTTCTGAACTATCTTACTGAGAGCAAAAAAGTATAATATTAAATTATAGAAAACATTCTCTTCTATCGTTTTAAAATAAAAAATAAGCAGTTTAATATGCTAGATTTTTCACAAAAAGCCAATTATTAAAAAATTACAAAAAAAATTCTAAATTTTTTAGCTTTAAATATTTTTTTTAATTTTTTTTTTCATAATAATTAAAACATAATGGATGTGTTAATATTGTCTACACGTTAGGCTATCGAATGAGACCTTTTTTATAAATATACGACATTAACACGGCTAGTGGTGCTCGAATTAGTACGAAAGCCCGGTTTTGGTAACTAAAAAAAAAAATGGCGGCCAATTTACAACCGTGAGAGCAAAAACAAATTCAAACAGCAATTTGTCGATAAAAAATGCCATATTTTATACCATTAAAGTCTCCGACACCGGTACTGAAACACATTGTATAGTATTACTTACTTGTTAGGGGCATTGACTTTTTTAAGAAAGGAAATCTTTCGAAAGTCATCGACAATTTGTTTGGCTTTGAAGCTCCAGAGCGCTCGATGTTGTGAATTATCGCCAGCAGAAACATGGTGATAATCATCATACTGAAACAAGAAGGTAACAATGAATATCTAGCCCGGACTTGATATAACGAAGTCCTAGAATCTCCTAGAAACGGGGTATAAGATCATCAATATAAATTTACAATATGTAGTTGTCATCATGACGTCAAAAATAATCTGGGGTATCCCATGGGTCAGTCTTATCGCCTCTTACGTTTACTCACTATTACTTAACTGTCCTAATATTCATAATTTTTTAATGTACTCAGTAGCACTTGTGTTATGAAAGCGAGTCTAACGATACCTCATGCAATAATATCCCACATACCGTTCAGACTGTAGAAGGGAACATACAAATATAGAAAATAACATAAATTATGCAATCGGAAAATCTTTATTACTTGATTATACTTCTATACTACTTGATTTTACTTTGTCTATACTTGATTATATTTTCCCAACGCCAAATAAATTATCTTAAATTAATTAAATCGTGACACATACATAGAGATCGCCGATAAGAATAAAATAAATGTCCGCGGATTTCTTGATGACGCGAGATCGCTATTTGCGTTTTAATGGACTTGGCGCACTCGCCACTTTGTTATTTACGAGTTTGATATTTGTAACTGATAGGAGAAGTAGAAAATATGTAGTGCTGTTGATGCTTTGTAGCTGAATCAGGCTGGAGTAATATCACACACGACCGGTGTGAAGTCGCAACTGACAGCTATATTAAATTTCGTGTGGCTTGGCTCGTTTGAGATAGAGTGGGATAGAGTTTAAGGAGAGTTAAGCAGCTTACAGCTGTGTGAATGTTTATGGACGCTTATCCGCGCGTACCATCCGCGTGACTGTAAAACCACACTTAGTCACCACAAGGTCGGCCGGGGTGTGATTAGGAAGTGTCACAAAACTTGTTCTTTAGTAGGAGGGGATATCAATCCCTAGTCCTCCCCTGGATCCAAAAATTATCCCATGCCGGCTCAATTCACGTGCACAGCCGAGGCACTACGTGTGACCGACCGTCCGAGACCTCTACGCGGCCTGTGACCGACACTCACGTGATCATGATGCAGGCGGTGCACTGGAAGGTCCTCATCCTCTTCCGGTACGTCCGGTTGGAGACGGATTCGAAGTGGTACGCTGGGATCAAGGGCGTCCGCTCCGTGCTGACATTTGGGCGTTCCATTTCAGTAGTTTCTCTGAAAAATACATAAGACCATATTTGTTTATTAGGTAAACTTTATTGTAATAAGTACGTAATAGTTACGGTTAAGATATAAAGAACTTTATTACTCATTAGAATATAGTCATGCACTTAAAGTTCAATGAAATGAAATGAAAATGTTTTTGAAGTAAAACTTCTATACGCGCGCTTGACTTGGGGAGTAAGCTAGCGAGAACGTTACAAAAATCACACATCGTGCGAGGCCAACGGAAGTTGTCATTCAAATTCAAAATTCAAATTCCATTTAAGTGAAACTTTTTTGCATTTAAAAAATAAATATCATGACATGTTATGTCATTGTAATTACGATAATGCATTTGTCTATTAAATCAATAATTAAGTTTTACTTCAGATGTGTGGTCTAAGGCACATACTTTTTTAATCAAAATAGAATAATTATAAAAATTACTTTTTGAAGGTCAACGGTTACATCTACCACCGGATTCGTCTTAGCCCTGTCCTGAGAGTAACACATTAATATACCTAGGCAGTAGGCATATTTACTCCTTAAAAACGTATAAAATGGTATAAAAAAAGTAAATAAAACGGTAGCTTAAAGCGCTTTAAGCAACTCCCGAAATTTTACTTATATAAAAGCGAGTGGGGTAAGACCGCCCCAGTCGTGCGGGCCTCCGCCCTACTAGTGCAGCATGGCACTACCTGTTCAAACTTTTGCTTGCAAAAATTTGGAAATTGCCTTGTCCCAGTTATTAAGTTGAAGTTTGCAGGGCTAAATAAAACAATTTGAGGGGATGTATGGACGCGAGTGGTTTGTTTCTAAGATGTAGTTACGATAGCTGCTTAGCAATCGAATTGGGTCAGCAGGACGGGCCTCTGAAAATGAAAAATGAAAATGATATTTTTTTATGTAAAATATAATTGTACAAATCATTTTTTGAACGTCGGCAATTGTTTGTAACTATCACTACCGAGAAGAACCGGCGAAACAACCAGAGTAGGTGCTCTAATATTACATGGTCTATATAGAAAAAGATCTCTATTATTTTATCTATCGGGGCAAGGCTTTACCTGCATACATAACTAGTACTTAAAAATTATACAAAATTTAAAATAATTTTTTTTTTTAATGTGGGGTCAAACGGGCGGTCGAAGCCATATTCATTACTATCGACGCTCATAGACATCCGATAGAGATAGTACAGATACGTTGTCCTCCTTCCTCCTCCCACCTCCATGGGCCACCGGCTAACTACATCGTATCGTGTAAGCGAGAGGTACCTCCCCCGTCCTGCCAGCCCAATTCGGCCATTCCCTTAAGCTTTTTATAAATAGTTAAAATAATTTAAAAGCCTAGGTTTAATGTTCAGGTTTTTGTCACTGCTGTGGTTATTTAAATTACATCTTTTACTTTATTTATTTACTTAATTATTTTAAAAAAATACCAACTCACCTTTTATTTCTTTGCTTAACTTGTCGTTTAATTTGAAATATTTGTACAAATAAAGTACAAGCTAAAGAAACGTGCCACACCAGAGACCACAAAAATAAAAATTTAAACAATAATTAAATGCAAAACCAAATGCAAATGAGTTAAAATGTTGCTATAGTTCAGAAAATAAATGCTACCACAACGGATTTAAATGTACTATGTGAATTTCATTTTATAATTTTTTATATCCGTTTTCATCTATTTTAGTAGAAATTATCTATTGCAACAACAACAAATATACTTATTGACAAATTGGATCGTAGGAAAGAAAAGAAAGCACGTGGCAGAAAATATTGCTATTAAAATAATAACAAGCTATAAGACAACAAGGAAAACTTGTTTAAAAACTGCAGTTAAATTTTATAAAACCAAGTTAATAATTATAACAACAAAAAACTGTTTGCCTCCTAATTCACTTAAAAAAGAACACAGTGAGTTTTAAATTCACCTACTGTGGGTAACAAATTAATAGTAATGCTATTTAACAAAAGTCTTAAGAAGAGTTTCTACATTATATGTGCTACCATTTTCGTACTGGCAATCCATTGACATAATATATAAACACATCAACTCGTACCGCAAACAGGAATGGACGAAGTTTGCTCTTAGCTAAGCTTTTAATTATTGCCATTCTGGAGACTGGAGGCCCTTTCACGCATGGCTATCTTGATATCTGTCAATATACTATCGCACTGCGTGAAGCGGCCTTGTGGTCAATGTAATTTTATTAATGTATAATTTATTTTATTTTGCGACAATATAGATCTTCTGGCTACCACTATAATATTATAAGACCATTCTATTAAATAATACTTCTTCAATTAAATAAAACAATCTTACAAAATTTCCATTTATTTTGTACTAAAACATTTTAATGAAAAAGCGCTCAGCCGTGGCCCGTGTAGTTCTTTTTTGTAGCTGGGGAATGCCTTTAGGCATGCCTCCAGGCCGGGCAGGTCTCAGAGAGTATGTGGGACTCGGGAGCCTCTAGATGGATCCCAATACCCACTAAACCCCCGCGGTGTTCCGTCTCATCTGAATGTGTCCCTCTAGCAATTTACCTTATGCTTACACTATAGGCTAGTGTGGCCCTGTAAATAAAACGTGTTTTGTTTTCCGCTTTAAAATTAGATAAATTGATTGATTGGAACTTATCTGTATTTATGAAATAATATTACTAACTTACGTTAGAGATATTAATTCAATGATGGAGGATCGTTTTAATAGTTATTATTTTTACAATTTTTGTTTATTTAATAAAAATACTTTATATATTTTAGATTTTTGTTTATTTAAATCACTCTTTTGTTATAACACAGAACAGTACATAATGGATTTAAGACTCGTGTATTTTTCGTATAGCCTTACGTGTTTCCGGAAGAGTTAGTGTCGCGCTGCATGCATGCATGTAGCCAAATTGTATAAGCACGACCGGGGAGGTACCTCTAGCTTACACGAGACCGACGCGGACGTAAAGTGATAGCTGTGCTGTCGCGTTTCGTGCGGTGGGAAGGGAGGGGAAATGGGAGGAAGAAAGAGGGCAACGAATCTGTACGGATCTATGCGGATGTCTATGGGCGTCGATAATCATGAAAATGGCTCCGACTGCTCGTTTGCCACCTTATACCAGAAAAAAAAATAATACGATACTATATTTTGTGAAACCACATTACAACTACTGCCGACAACTGCTCCACAAACTGTCACTGAACTAATGTAGTTTGGCAACAATTATTAAAAATAGATTTCAAAATTGTTGAATAAATGCGAAAGGTTCGCTTCCGACCCACTACTAGGTATTAGGTACCTGTGGTACCAAATACGCATTTATGCACCAACATGATGCACAAAAATGGTCTAAAAAATAATACTTATAAGAAGCCAAAATCCGCAAATGAAACTTAGAAAGTTACCTTATTTTCAACTCTTGTTAGTCTTGTGATTCCAATGCAGATAAGCGAAATTGTTCATCTGGGTTGTGAAGTCAAATACAGTCAGAAATATTTATGTTGAGGTTGTAACATTTAGAACAATGCAACTTTAATACCGATGTTCCAAAAACCCTATGTTTACATTAACAAAGTCATGGACTGCCCTTGGCGAGTGATATTACAATAAAATTTAAATTTTAAATTTTAAGATATAAAATGGTAATAAAAATGTTTTTCCTCTGAGGAACCTTAAAGTAGATGCCCTGCCAAAAGGTTTATGGATCTATGGATGACTCGAAGGTCAAGGGTCGCTTACGCTATCCGATATATCGGACAGGTACCCACGGCCAGTATTATTATATTTTACGTTTTTGTTATTTATAATTGAATTTTGGAGCTAATGTTAATCCTGTGTCCAAACTTTTAAACCTATAATAATATTGTGACAATATTATTAAAAATATTGAAAAATGAAAATTTTATTTTCCAGTGTAACATTTAGGCTCCGGGTGTAACATATTTATTAGTGGAGCTGTCTGGAAATTAAAACATACAGAAAACGAAAGCGGAACTATCGAAAGACCTCTCCAGAACTCTACCAAGGTCCAAGATGAGTTGTTCTACACCGCACCACATTGAATCACCAGCCAAATCCGGGACATTACAAATAGTGCATGTTCAAATTTGAAGCCTGTTTGTTTAGGCTAAAAGCATAGCCCCTTCCAAATGATGTTTTATTCATTTATTTATCACACAATTATTGTCGCCTCTGTCGCCGATATTTCGGCAGCGGGGATTATTATAGCTAGAGATATCTCGTACTCGTATCGGATGATGTATATAATATCCATTTTAACGAATGTTAATAGTACCATGTTGTAGTTCTTCATAACTATTCCAATAAATAACACTAATTTCCTAATAATCAAATAAGTAGCTAATGATTTTGAGAATACTGCGTGCTAGTCTTATCATCCGTTAGAGGATGTCTTCCAAAAAAAAACTGCTGAGACAGACTGCTCTCACTCGCGTCATGGCGAGTCGCCAATTGGGAGGGATGGGGAAAAAGGTATTTGATGATCGCTGGTTGTGCGGTTATTTCCAGGTTATTTCAGTATTCATTAAAAGGCGCCAAGGGCTATGCTATAAAAATACTGCTTTATTAGTTTCCATAAATCTCGTAAGTATATACAAAAAGATTTCATTTATGCATAAATATACAAATCTAATTTGATATTTATAATAAATAGACATATTTTATAACAACAATATATAAGAGCTCTCGGCCTAGAATAACTACGGCTTTGATTGAATGCCGGTGAGTTTAAAAGGTTATTACTAAACACGTTTTAGTAAATACTATACAGCGT
>LUGF01044741.1:410742-425894 GCA_001625245.1 Calycopis cecrops
AAATGAAGTTAAGAGCACGCACTCTACAACGTATGACACAACATCTAGTTGAGATTTCTTCTCTAGTACGTAGTACATATAACTCAATGGGGGGTTAGGGTTTACTGGCTGACATATAAGACGCGGTTACAGACTTATCTGACTTACTGGTCCAAAGCAGGCTCAGCGCATAAGTTATCTACCGTTTTAAATTTAAGCTTATCTCCTTTTTTAATTACATAATCTAATGCTTTTTGATTTATTAATTTATTTGCATCTTGAGTATTCAAGACCAATGTGTCTGATTTTGTATTTTCCTTCTACGGTTAACTTTTCTTCGATATTTTTCTGATTATTTTTAATACAGTATCTACTTCATCCTTATTATCACTGTATTTTATTATACCGTGAACGTTTTTTTTTTTTGAAAAAGTCATAACCGAGAAATCCAGTAATGGCAATTGGTACCATATTAAATAGCGCTAATAATATTTTTTTCATTCTTATCTTTCCTTTTGTGATTGTTTTTAAAGAATTTATCTACTTTTTCATTTTAATATCCTTTCTTATGACTCCTCCTTACATTTTTGTAATGAAAAATAGTCACCTATAGAAAAGCTCAAGCAAGAGAGGTCTTGTTTGAGCCGCTAATAATATTTATATTTAAAAGGGGCGAAGAGAAATTATTATAAGTATTAGGTAAGTAATAGGACACTTTTTAAGACACAAAAAATAATTATTTTTTTATGTTGCAGTATTTCAACATATTCTCTAATTATGGCTGTAGGTAGGAAATAAAGTGCAGTTAGAGCTCCTCCTTCAGCTTTCAATTTCACACGTTGAGCATACAAACTTTCTCTTATTACCTACATGATAATTATTTGTTGAAAAAATGATAAATAGAATTGACTTATTATCTGACCAATCGTCTTCTATTAGTCATTTGGAAAATAGCATATTTTCATAGGTGGTCGTAAATTTATCTTCAAAAAGAATTTGATTGCTTGGAATATTTTGAGATAAAAGGTATTTCCGCGTGGTAATAGCTTCCGATACAGGTTCAACTGCCCCTTTACCTCCACTGACAATTTCACAAAATTTATCCGATGGATTTTTATGGTAATATTCATAGATATCAGAAGTAAATAGATGGGCAATCGAACTCGATTTGTACGAGTTCAGATGTAGCCATGACGTTTACAACTACATATAAATTTGACGTTTAGAAAACGTACCGTACTAACACCTTCAAACATACCTAGGGATGGGACACTGTCGATAACGAATTATCGATATGCAACAGTACCTATATTGCGATATATTATGGCAGTTGAATGAAATATAATATAAATAAAATGAAATGACATTATTGTATGAAGAGCAATTCGTCTCTACTCGTCGTGCAATGATAGCGATTTCATTCCCGTGTGTCGTTTACTATTTTTAGCACGAGTGCGGTAAGTCCACCAACCCGTGAAACAATATAGGTAATATTAAATGTTTTTTGTAAGAGGTAGTGCCACACTGCATGCATTATCACGTTTCATGCTGTATGTAAGTAGCCGGTGGCCCATAGAGGTGGGCGGAGAAAGGTGGGCAGCGCGTCTCTATAGCCTAAGCCTAGCCTTTTCTTTAAATGTTTTGTTGCGTGGAAATCTAGTATTTGAATAAAACAAATGTTACAAATGAATACCTATGAAATTAAAAGAAAATACTATATCAATACATTTTACTATATTCAGAAAGTAAAGTATTCGTCATTGATTTTGTATTATAATACCTAATACAATCTCATCAATTAATTATTATCAATTCTCGCGCCAGTTCCAGTAAAGCCAGTAAAGTCGATACTTTAAACTGGCGCGAGAATTGCGTTTACGCGTAATATCGATATATTACGCGTATTTTACAAAACACATAATTATCTCGCCCATGTAATGAAAACGAGTTGCAGTTTTACGACTTTTTTGTGACGTTACTACTTTCATTGCGTGTTCAGAATGGACTTGACACAATAAGAATAATACTTAACAGGCAATGTATCATGTTTAAAACGTTTGATCTAAATGCAATTTAAGGTGACATTTTTGGTCTAATATTTTTAGTTTTTAATTGAAAATACATTGAATGTAATTTTTCTTAGTACTTACCTATGGTATGTGATGCCGCAATTCTTGTAGTTCTTTAATTTACTTCTATTTTTGCACACAACAGCTACACATTTTGGAAAAATATGGAGATGTCACATAAACGCTTGTCAATTATAAACTGAGAACCGCTGAGAACGAATTTGAATGATGCTGTCCTATTGACTTTAAATTACCATCCCTGCCGTGCCATTATAGCCTCTCTATTCTTTCTTTATATCTCTATGGTAAATTGGTAATATTCAATTCTCTTGTCCAATCAACTTTTTATTGAAGGCAGAGTAATCTATCTTTTTTTGTAAAGGAATTATTTGGCTCATCCAAGAATATAAGATATAGGCTGCAAATAAAAAGAGGAGAATAATATTGATTAGTGAAAAGTAGAGGAGAGTATACCAGATAATTTGTGGCATTGTTCTCATTGTTTGTGAATTAAAGATGAAATATCCGCAGACCAATAAAAAAATCAAGGATAATATTCCATAAACAATAACCAAGGTTGTAGAATCACCAGAAGGAGAATAAAAATAAATTAGGTTTAATAACTCAAAAAATAGTGAGAAATCATCAAAAAAAATCAGAAAAATTCCTCCTATAATACTTCGTTTTAAAATTTTAGTCTTACCACACCAATCAGCACGATAATCAGGGAAATTATTAAAAAAGACATTCGAACTCCTTGTTTAATCTATTTTATTATAACATAGCCCTCTAATCTAGCTTATTCACATAGTCTGATAAAAATTACATTTAGAGTAACTAGGTAAGTAATTCTGCTAGACAGTTGCTGATAAGTATTTCAAGTCACTCTTTTTATTTTCCATACCATAGAAATGTTTATAATCTATACTCAGCATTTTTTATATTATTATTATTATTTCAACAAAACATCTCACATAATTATTAGTAATAATTTTTATAGTCAGTCCTAGCTCATATATAGAATTGGATACGGATTTCCTGATTCATCAAGGGGTTCTATTTTATAAACTTATGAATTAAATCCCAGATGTTCATAAAAAACTTTAGCTTCAGGATTTTGCTCTTTTGTAGCTTGTCTTATAGAATCATTTTCAATTGCATTTTCAGGAATTTTCTGCCTAAACCTTTTTTCATATGTTCCAGGCTGATGAATAACATTTTAAGTTTACTATCAAACATTCCTATGGAAGCTAGCAAGTTTTTAGTTATTGTCTGTTTCAATAATCAAATGCACGATACCTTTAAGGGCTTGCGGAACATATTGTTTAATATTTTCTATCTCTTCATTTGATAAGAAAAAATGTATTGCTTGAACCGATTTCTCCCATGCCATTACTAGGTCTTCTATGATGTCTTGATTTCTTATTTCTTTGCTTATTTCTTTAATTTTTATCCTTTCTTACTTGAAAATTTTTCTTAATAGTGAGTCAAAACTCCATAACAATGGTACCGAAAAGAGCGATAGAAAAGCAACAAGAACAAAGCAATCTAAGGAAATTTTACTGATAGAAAAGATGGAATTAAAGATTAATCCTGAAAGAATAATCCCAACAATGTTAAAAATGATGATCCCCATTTTAAAATGATTTAATGGTGCACTGATTTTAGTTAAAATCATAAATCCAACAACAGCTAATAAAATAACTGCCGAGGTGGAAATTTCTGATGCTGTCAATTTAAAGGTAGTACCAGCAATGACAACTCCTAAAACAGCCGTAATTTCTGTAAGACTGGCGGGTAGTGCTTTTAAGATAACATTTTTAATAAAGTCTTTTTCAATTCGTTTATCATTTTCTTCTAACGTAAGTAAAAATCCTGGAATCCCGATTGTAAACGCGCCAATGAGTGTGAGTTGTGACGGTTGCAAGGGATAGGTGAAGACAAAGATTGCCGAAATAATCGCTAAAATGATTGAAAATAGATTTTTTACAAGGAAAAGAATAGCCGAACGTTGAACATTATTGACTACTCGGCGTCCTTCCGTAACCACTTGCGTCATGTGCCCCAAATCTGAATCTAATAAGACAACTTGTGCAACTTGAGTGGCAGCATCACTTCCTGAAGCCATAGCAACACTACAATCGGCACTCTTCATGGCTAGAATATCGTTAACACCATCTCCAGTCATTGCAACAGTGTGGTTTTTGCGTTTGAGCGCTTGAACAAGGCGACGTTTTTGGTCAGGGGTAACGCGTCCAAAAACAATGTATGACTCAACGGCTTGGTCTAAATCTTCTTCTGTTTTCAAAAGATTGGCATCAATGAAATGTTCAGCTCCATTAAGTCCGGCTCTTTTAGCAACTGCTGATACGGTTTGGGGATTATCACCAGAAATAACTTTTATATTGACTCCTTGTTGTGCAAAGTAATTAAAAGTTGATTTGGCATTTTGTCTTATTGGATTGGCTAAGACAATGTATCCAAGTGCATGAGTTCCTAAATTAAGTTGTTTATCATTTTTCTCTTTTGTTTTTGCTAAGACTAGAACACGAAAACCTTCTTTTAAAAGGGAACTGATTTCAGAGCAAATTTTTTCATAATTTTTTTCTAGAACAATCTCTGGTGCTCCTAAAAGATAACTTTCATTTTCTAAGCAAACAGCACTGTATGATACTTTTGATGAAAATGGAATTATCTTTTTAACGCCTGTCATTTTATTTTGAAGGTCACCTTTAGCAATCATAAATTCTCGAATGGCCTTCATTGTATCACTATCATCAGTATTTGCTGTAATGTAGTTAGATAAAACTGACATAAATTCTTGTTCATTCATATTATTACTTGGACTGACAAATACTTGCTCAACTGACATTTTTGGTTCTGTGATTGTTCCTGTTTTATCTACACACAAAACATCGACACGCGCCAAAGATTCAATACTTTTCAAATTGTGCAATAGAACTTGGTTGCGTGCTAATTTTACACTACCGAGAGTCAAGGCAATGGTTGTTAAAAGATACAATCCTTCCGGAATCATCCCAATGACGGCTGCTACCATTACAACAACACTAGTTTGAAGCGTGTTATGGTTGACAAAATAATTCTGAATAAATAAGATGACTGCGATAGGAAGAATAATAAAGCTAACCCACTTTAATAATTTATTGAGGGCACGAAGCATTTCAGAATCTTCGCCATGATTTAATAATTTAGCTTGCTCCGTTAATTTTGAAATGTAGGATTCTTTACCGACTTTTTCTAAAATAACTCTAGCTTCTCCTGATACAACAAAACTTCCTGACAGAAGTTTGTCATCCACATTTTTCTCAATTTCATCAGCTTCTCCTGTCAAAAGTGATTCATTGACAAAAACACTGCCTTCAACAATGCGAGCATCAGCAACAATTTGATTTCCTGTTTTGAGAATGATAATATCTTCTTCAACCAAATCTTCTGAGGCAATCTTTTGTTGCTTACCGTTCCTTATAACTATTGACTGTGGCGCATTAAGGAGGTTCATTTCATCCAGGTATCTTTTAGCTTTAATTTCTTGATAGATGCCAATCACCGTATTAATGATAATTATTGGTAGGAAAAAAAGGTGATTCCAGGCCTGAACCAGACTGATTAGAACCGCTATAATTACAAAAATTAAGTTGAAAAATGTAAAGGTATTGCGTTTTACAATTTTCCAAACGGGGCGTTCCGTCTCATCTATATTTTTATTTATTTTTCCTTGGCGAATACGTTCCTCGACTTCTAAACTGGTTAATCCCTTTAAAGACATTATTTCACTCTCCATTTCTTCTCAATTTCAGGCTTTTTTACTTTAAGTATTTGCAGTATTTTAAAAAATACTTTGTTCTATCTTAACATAGTTCTGAGAAGTCCTGCAAACGGTAAAAAATATTATTTTTAAAGTTTAGGTTTCTTTCTGTTAAATGTGGTAAAAAATGCTCATAGTCATTATCAATAGAAAAAAGAATTTATTATGCCATTTGTCCACGTTGAACTTTTTAAAGGTGGCACAGTAAAACAAAAAGCTGTGAATGCTAAAGAAATTACTGAATCATTTCAAAACATGCTAGAGCACCTGCTTCTGCATTTCATGTCATGTTTAATGACCTTCCAGAAGGAACCCTTTATCAAGGGGGAGAAATAATAAAAATATTTTTTTTTCTTTTACACCAATAAAAGCTGTCAGTAATTAACGGCTTTCTTACTGACCAATCTATCAGTAACTTTTTCAGTAAATAAGCTCCTCTTGATTTTTTTTAATAAGTAATATAAAATGAAAGTTTTGATTACTTCTGGTGGAACGACCGAATCTATTGACAACGTTCGTGGCATCAATAATTTTGCGACAGCGAGTTTGGGTAAATTGACTGCTGAAAAGTTTTTAAAAGTTGGTCATGCGGGGCTTGTTGTTGTGTTTGTGTTGCTTTTTATTAGCGGGGCTTCACGCTAACTTCCTGAATTTACTGACAGCCTGACCTATATCCTAATTGAAGGAACCCAAGACCTTTATTAGCAAATGGAAAAATTAATCCCCTAAATGGATGGTTTTTTTTAATTCTTTATTTAAATCGTGTTATCGTTAATTCGTATGGTTGGTGATTGGAAATAAACTGCAGCTAATCTAAAAGCGATTATTGCAATGAAAGAAGAAAAATTTGACTGATAAAAAGTTGTCCTTACTGACTGCTTTTTTGTTTTACTGACATAAATACTACAGGATAAGTTTTTTTAAGACAGAATAAGTTTTCATTCTAAAGAATGAATGAATTCAATAGGACTAAAGTCCTATTGAAATTCACTAGAATTTTAGATGAACTTAAATTGAAAAATTTTAAAAAGAAATTAGCATTGACTGGTTTAATGATAGCCGGATTGTTACTCCTATCTGGCTGTGTTCAAACACACGTTGTTGATATAGACCGCGTTCCAACGGAAGCAGCTATTTTTTGGTTCGTCCAATGTCTGCTTTTGTCGATTTATTCGCTAATATTTTGCACATGGGTAATGGTTGAGGAATTATTTTTGTAACTTTGATTATCCGTTTTCTCATCTTGCCTTTAGATTTGAATCAACTTACAAGACAAACACACAAACATACGCAAGAAAAAATGGCTTATCTAGCTCCCGTATATGCTCCTTTGCAAGAACGACTTAAGAAAGCACAAACCCCTGAAGGACGAATGACAGCTCTACAAGCATTGATGGCAGCCCAATGGTAATGGTATCAATATGCTTTCATCAATTGGTTGCTTACCAATGTTGATTCGATGGCCTTTCTCCGTTGCTCTTTATAATGCCGCAGCTTATACGACAGGCTTCCTCTAGGTCATCCAAGTGTTGTTTGGTTATTATCTCAGGGGCTCTTTACTTCATCCAAACATGGATTTAACTCTGTCAATGACTCCTGAACAAAAGAAATCAGGTATGGCAATGTTGATTATGAGCCCAGCAATGATATGAGTCGTATTCTCATTCATGACACCTGCTAAGGTAGCTATTTACTGGGCAGTTGGTGGTTTTGTTATTGTTATTCAACAAATCATTATTACTTTTATCATGAAACCAAGAATGCGTCGCCGTATTGATGAAGAATTTACAAAAAAACCTCCAAAAATCAATAACGAAGGTCTCAAAGATGTAACTTCTACTTCTGTTCAAGAAAATTTCAAAGAAATCACAAGTGAATGCAATAAAAAAGAGCGTAAATCTGGCGGACGAAATGCCGGTAAACAAAATCGTAAGTATTAAGTAGTAATTTTACTGACAAATATAAAAACAAATAATAAAATCACTGACGAAAAGGCTAGAATATGCCGTCAGTGATTTTTTTTATTTCTAGATTCAATATTTCCTTGTTCACATTAAACTGGCAATCTTGAACTCATGAAATCTTTTGGAGCTTTTGTCATTTGCCAAAACGAGGAAGATAAAATTTTATTAGTCAAATGTCGAGATTTTCCACTTTGGGATTTGGCAGGTGGGCGTGTCGAACAAGCAGGAAACATTGAACAAACAGCTATTCGTGATTGTTTTGTTTGTTGTTTTGAGGATTTTAGATTAAAATCAATGACTTGTCAGGAATTTATTTCAATCCTGAACTTGATGACAGCCAGTATATTTTTCTGGAACAATCACAGGTGGACATTCTATTGAGTTCGGAGAAGAAACGTCTGTTGTCCGCTTTTTCTTGCCAAATCAACTGTCATTTTTCATGATTCCTCATCGGAAAATGCAAATAAAAAATTTAATTCGTCAGTAAATACCAGCTAAAAATTAACAGACATCTCCGCAAGCAAGACATTGTCAAAAAATTCATGATTCTTGAGTCGTAAAATATTTTAAAAATCACTGATTAAATGCGATATCATAACAACAAAAAAATTTGAACAATATGCGATTCCTAGACGGGCAGGGAGGTATAATAAGACAATAAAAAGAATCATTCCTGCTTAGCTCATGATATGGCTTTGGCTATCTGCGCCCTACTTTAGTCGTATGAATTCCTTTTATGACACACTAAGTAAGATAAGTCCGATTGATTCGCTTGTACCTGTTATCCTGCTATTAGGAATTCCCTGCTTTTCTTTCATCTTTTATCTTTACTTATACATCGGAGAAATAACAACAATTTAAATCTACTATATCTTCTCTTAACCACTCTTTGCTTTTTAAGTCTTCTGATTTTTGCTGTCATTACATAGGTTTAGGATATCTTGTGTAGTTGGAAAAACTCTGACAAAACTGTCATTACTTTTATTTTATTAAACGTTCTATAAATACGTGAAGCAAAAACTTCTGGAACATTTTTACGAAAATTGCGCGGACGGAGGAGTATGAAATTTGGCACACATATAGTTCACGTGTAAGAGAAGTGCAGAACCCTAATATATTTTAATAATAATGTTTATAAATACTTTAATTTAATAAATAAAACTTTACACACACTACCGTGCATTTGACACATTGAGATATAAGATACATGTAATTATTGACGAAGCGTCTGTGTCTTTTGCAAATGTTGAAAATTCCACGTAAATTGTTTACCTTAGTTACAATGTCATAACATGTCATATGATATTTACTTTTCATTTATTACAAAAAAGTTTCACTTAGATCGAATATCGATCTTCGCGCGGGTCCCACTAGTTATGTTAAATGAATACCCTTATCAACATAAACAATATCACCACTCACTCCTGAAGCAAGAGGGCTAACAAGGAAAGCGGCTGTTTAACCAACTTCATCAGTTGGCACACCAACACCATCAGCTGTACGGCTATCAGATTCTTTAATAAAATCTTAGTAACCTGAAACTATAAACAGCGACCCCCTTATTAATAAACAAAGAATAACTTTGTCCAAGTCATGTCCAAGTAATAACCGGTAATTAACTGACATCTGTCAAATTCCATACCTACTTGTTATGTGTTTTTAATATGGAATTTGACAGATATCCATATCTATAAATAGGTTATTACTTGGATATAGTTATTCTATGTTTATTAATAAGGGGGCAAGTGTTTTAATTGCTCCTGCAGAGATTCCGTTAACATGTACAACGAACAGTAGTTATTTGTGCAGCTTTAGCAATTTCCAATACATTATAGTTAGGGATAGCTCGAATTGAACCCATATAAGTCAATGTTACGATACCAAATCCTTTTTTAAGCAATGGTTTTGCTGCTTTAGCAACCGCGAGCAAACTGTAAGAGATATCTTGAGCAAGTGCGTAACCACCACATGATACCGCCGCGGCCACTGCCATTCCAATGACTTTTATATGTTGCTATGATGGTCCACGCTGACGTATCTGTTGGTGGCGTAGTAACGCGCGCACGGTGCATTTAGTTACATACACACATTTTTGACATATAAAAGGCCCCCTCTCAAGTCTAAGCCCCGGGGCCCGTCTGAGCTTAATCCGGCGCTGAGCCCATAGCATCAACATAGTGTTCGCTACTCTTTTGTTTATAAAAACACACACAAATTATGTATATCGTCGATATGCCCCTTTTGACCTGACACAGTTTTTAATTTATACACCTCTAACATAATTAGATCATAAATACTAAACGGTGTTATCTTTATCTTAATTTTATCTTATCTTTATGGTCATGCTCTCGGTTACAATTCATTTAGCTCTAATCTCTCTAGATCTATCTTATCTCATTAGCTAAGTAGCATACAAATGTATAAGATAGTGGGAGATAAAATATGCTGCCGTATAACCAATGAATAACATTAAAATAAATAAAAAGCGCCGTATCAAGTGGTCGCAGATAACGGAGATAATGTTTTTATCAAGATGTTGATAAAATCACTAATATATTAGGATAATGGCAGAATAAAGAAAAGCTTTAAAACATGATGACAAGTCTGACATTATGTAACTAATGCATTTATAATTTGTAGTTTTTATTTTAGGAAAACAATATGCTTTTGGAAATCCTGAATTATTTTGTTTGTTTAGTGAAGCTGTGCTGTCGCGTTTCGTGCGCTCTGTAAGTAACTGGTTACCCATGGAGGGGGAGGTAGGAGTGAGGGCAGCGTATCTGTATAGCCTCTATGAGGATGTCTGTGGGCGTCGGTGGTCACGAAAATTGAAGGAGAGAGGAGGAAAGAGGCTCGCTCATCTTTAAAGCCTCTATGCGAACTTTGCGTGGATAGTCACGAAAATAGCCGGCTGCTCGTTTGTCCATTTACACTACAAAAATTACCGGATTCGAAGCAGTATCGTCCCTGCGCGTTCATGGCGACGGTGTTGCAGCCGTCGTTGGGGTCGGTGGACGGCGGCAGCAGCTCCCGGAAGCCGACGCGCAGCATGCGCAGCTGGCCCGCCAGCCCGGACCGCAGCTGGAGAGTCTTGATCTCGTCGGACCCGTACACTGTGGACCCGTCGAGGAACGCCGTCGCCTGGTTCAGTTGTTCCCTTGGACCTGTAGGTGTTAGAAAAATAAATAGAGCTGATTGTCTACAACTATTTTAACAGATATTACCACAGTTTTAATTATTTTATAATACTGACGTATCAGATTCTTTACAGCCACCATGGTGAACGGTGGACGGAGGTGACAGATGTCCTGAAACCTAACATCATACCTTCGGCTAGTTTTAATTACTTTTAATAAAACACCGATAAAATTCGTTAAAATATTTATTACAATGGTGTAAATTTAAAAAAATCAAATGCAGCTGAGTTGTAAATATCCATAACAGGTCGAATAAAAACTTTAGCACGTACTCAGAATAATAATCACATTTATGTGGTGTATGAGAACTTGCTTGACCAGGTATAAATATCACACATTTTTAGTTAGAATGTACGTATTTATTAGAATTTGTTTATATTCTACAAGATGAAACCGCTGTTGCGCACTATAAGTAGGTACTGTAGTATAGGAGTACAAACTCCTTGATCAGAATGAATGAAATCTATACAATTGATATGTTTTTAATAAAAACATATTAATTGTACAGATTTCATTCATTTCGTTTTTAATAAGAACATATCTGTTTAAACTTTCAAAAGGAAAAAAGAACGAATTCGGAGATTGTCTCTTTTTGACAACGTAAGATTTTTTCATTCCAGGACGCGCTCCCGAGCGCGAACCATATAGACAACAAGATGTAATATATTAGCCAGGGCTATAGTAAATGTATCATTAATAACGTATTAACAGTATACAGGGTCTGTCGTTAATAATGGATAACCCGTGACCTGGAGTTAGTACGTGTCTAAAACTGTAAGAAAAATGTATTTTTTTTCCAGATTTCCTTACCGTATGAAAATGGCTTAGCCTTTTATACTTTTTTATAAATTTCGCTACTTTTTTCATTCATTCTGTTGCCATTTCATCAAATTTAGGTATTTCTTTGTTATTTTTGTAGTATTATTTTTCTAAAGACGTGTGCTATTTAATTTTAGTAACATTTTAGGTGTTTTTGACGTTAAACATTTTCAAAATCGTCATTTTAAGATTTTTTTTACCAATTTTTTTCTTAATGTCAACTTTTGATAGTTTACTGTGAAAAAAAAAAGTACGGTGCTAGAGCTGCCCATGATCTTAATAAATAGTCTAGTATGTGTAGATTCTAAAAAGATATTACAATGTGTACTTTACTAGCAATGTTAAGTTATAGGAGCGAAATCAATATCAAGGTCAGAATTTTAAATTTTTAAGTATTGTTAAAAATGGTTAAAAAATTTTGTCATCATGATTTTATTTTATCAAGATACTTTACACAAACAATATGGGGCTGCTTATAAGGATTTTCAAAAGAAAAACAGATTGTTTTCAGTATAAAAAATATCATAACTCCATAGTAATAAGTGTTCAAATTTAAAATAATTGTTGTGCTGTAATTGTTACATGCGACAAATATGTTGGGTCAAGTTTATTCAAAAAAAAAGGATCATCAGGTAAAAAAGGCACAAAGACTGCAATACAATTAAAATGAAATTGATTGGGTATGGCTCAGAAATGTATTTGGAGTTTTTAATAAATACTTTGCCTGGATTATTGCAAGACGTTCCACAGGAGATAAGAAACGAGATGTGGCTACAAAATGATGGGTGTCCAGCACATTACGCATTTCGTGTAAGGGAACATTTATATAATACATATCCGGATAGGTGGATAGGTAGATTGGGTCCAATTTTATGGCCTCCACGTTCGCCAGACCTTGCCCGTTAGACTTTTTTTACTGGGGCTGTATAAAGGAAAAAGTGTACAGCAAAGCTATAAGTTCTGTGGAAGAGTTGCTTGTACGCATACAAGTAGCAGCAAGTAAAATTGAAGAAGCCGGTTATGTACGTCGGATAAAAAGATCTTACGATGTAGATGCGTAATGTGCTGGACACCCATCATTTTGTAGCCACATCTCGTTTCTTATCTCCTGTGGAACGTCTTGCAATAATCCAGGCAACGTATTTATTAAAAACTCCAAATACATATCTGAGCCATAGCCAATCCATTTCATTTTAATTGTATTGCAGTCTTTGTGCCTTTTTTACCTGTTGATCCTTTTTCTGAATAAACTTGACCCAACATATTTGTCGCGTGTAACAATTAGAGCACAACAATTATTTTAAATTTGAACACTTATTACTATGGAATTATGATATTTTTATACTGAAAACAATCTGTTTTTCTTTTGAAACTCCTTATGAGTGGCCCTATATTGTTTGTGTAAAGTATCTTGATAAAATAAAATCATGATGACAAAATTTTATAACCATTTTTAACAATACTTAAAAATTTAAAATTCTGGCCTTGATATTGATTTCGCTCCTATAACTTAATATTGCTAGTAAAGTACACATTGTAATACATTTTTAGAATCTACACATACTAGACTATTTATTAAGATCATGGGCAGCTCTAGCACCGTACTTTTTTTTTTCACAGTAAACTATCAAAAGTTGACATTAAGAAAAAAATTGGTAAAAAAAATCTTAAAATGACGATTTTGAAAATGTTTAACATCAAAAACACCTAAAATGTTACTAAAATTAAATAGCACACGTCTTTAGAAAAATAATACTACAAAAATAACAAAGAAATACCTAAATTTGATGAAATGGCAATAGAATGAATGAAAAAAGTAGCGAAATTTATAAAAAAGTATAAAAGGCTAAGCCATTTTCATACGGTAAGGAAATCTGGAGAAAAAATACATTTTTCTTACAGTTTTAGACACGTACTAACTCCAGGTCACGGGTTATCCATTATTAACGACAGACCCTGTATGTAATAACAGTATAATAAATCCATAAGAAGAATAAAAGCGTTTTTCTACAAATACGTATATCAAGAAGAGGCCCCCGATGTTATAGTGCCTAGTAGAACGCGCAGTATATTATATACATTTGTATGTCGCTTTAAAAAGATAAGACGGCCTTTTGTACATGTATACTAAACTTGATATAATTTTTATGTGATATAATTTTAGTGTGCGATAAACACATATTTATTTATTTGTCTATACTAATATTATAAAGATGAAATATTTAATTGTGTGTGTATACGTTTGTATGTAATGAATAGGCTCCGAAAGTAGGTACTGGACCTATTTCAAAAATTCTTTCACCATTTGAATTCTACATCATCACAGATTAATATATGCTATGTTTTACCACGGGAGAAAAATGCTTCATTCCCATGGGAAAACGGGTAAACTTCGAAACGGCTGAACCGACCTGTATATAGCCTGGCTATAGTAACGGGTTGACAATTCGGCCACATGACATTACACGTTAGCTCGACAAGATATTTTCGAGTACTAACAAGACAACGTCTGTCGGATCAGCTAGTATTAAATAAGCCCACATACCGTAGTTGCAGGTGAGAGCCGGCGCGGAGCGCACGAACTCCATGCAGGTGAGGTTGTAGTCGCGGTAGAAGGGGTCCCCCACGTCCAGCCGCACGGGGTAGCACTCGGGGTGCGGCGGCTGGGGCGCGTCGCAGCACTTTATGGCCGAGTTGTTGGCTCCTGCGGCGAAAACGGATGTTACAGCAGCACTCGGGGTGCGGTGGCCCTGTGGGAGATGGTATCCCAGGCAGACAGATTGGTTCAGTACCAGGGATCTGGGTGTTGCCGTTTAAAGCTAGCAATTTTCTTGAAGATCTTTAAGCGGTGTTGGATTAGATAATGATGGCGATTGCTACCAGATTCAATAAGGAAAGAGTCTATATTTTGGAATTCACTATCTTGGTTTAGTCAAGAAAATTTTAATCCTTTAGTTTTTGAGGGTAATTTAATTGTTTAAGAATATTCTGGCAGCTCAACCAATGCACAGGAGGCAGGCAAGCGTAGACTCATACGCATCACCAGAGAACGCCTTCGCGTTGTTAGAGCAACCAAAATATTTACGCTGACGTCACAGGCGCTACCTCCTACAGAGTACGGCATACCTTTGCTCAGCGCAGTGGCGGTGATGTCGTGGTCTATGAACTGTCCCCACACGGCCAGCATCACCGTGAAGTGGGAGTCAGGCCCATACGTGGGCCGGTGGACCGTGACGCTGACGTCACGGGCGCTGGGCAGCTCGGCAGTGCGCTTCGGGTTACGTGGCGAGCTTACACC
>LUGF01044741.1:474960-486211 GCA_001625245.1 Calycopis cecrops
GGGTCATGATATTATTTATATACATAAAACATACCTACCTGTAGGTTTATACAATATTTGTGTATTTACATCAGCACACATTGGATTTGTTGATTTTACAGCCCCAGATGCAGATGGCAGGTACCTGAAATTGGATAAGATAAAGGGTAACAAATTATTGTTTATAAGATATATAATACTAGTTTAAACACTATGTCTGTTTATAAAATATGTACTAGTCTAAACATTTGCTACAGAATAACATAGTTTTAATATGTACTTTATCTGTACACTACTACTACACAAATATACAATTTCTATACACATATATATTATATGATTAATTTTATATATTGTTATAAACATATTTATATACAAGTTTGTTATTTCTTGTGTAAATCAAAAGATATCTTTTAATAATAAAAAAATGAACTTCTTAGTTTAATTATTAAATGAAGTTAATTAATTTCTAATTAAACTGTTTTTATGTTTACTAAATGTGCCAAAACTACTTACAAATTATATATGAATTAAATTTCCTGATGTATCCAAGAACTATATTTAATGAAACAAAAAATGATTTATCAATATAGGTATTGTTTACGTAAGCAATTTTGATAAGGTTCAACTGTACTTTACTTTGTGAACAAACTATGATAAGCACAAGCCAATATACGCGACTTCTTTTCACAAAACGTCGCTCAAAGTGTTTGTGACAAACTTTTTTTTGCTTCGCAATAGACCACAATATGATGGACCCATTTTTGTAGTCACTTCTCAGTTCTCACATTTTGAAAATCTGTAAAACACTATTTCCTTGCAAACTTAAACAAACCAGCACACAACATTTACGATAGGGCATCTTGACAAAATCAAGAAAATCTTTTACTGATATTTGGAACGAAAATGTATGAAATTTGAAATTTCTTTCAAAACATCTACAGGATCTACTCCGCTTATTACACAAATATGGCGTCCATATTTATAATTTTGTTCATTATAAAATATGGAGTGCTATTGGTCGGTTTTGGTCGGTTTATAAACCGACCAATAGGATTCGCAATGTTGATCTAGTGGGTGTAAATTTCATTGGCTCATTTATTTCAATCTATTTCATCGGTTACTCATACTTTTGATTGGCTATAAATACTTGTAGCCAATAAATTCATGCCGTTTGTTGTGCAGTAGCGAGCCGCACTGCTGGGCAGCAAACGGGAACACAAATGTCAAATAAACGAAGTTTACGCCCCATGGTAAACAGTCAACAAATGAACTCGCATTTGCTATCATTTAAATTAACATTTATAGTGTTTATTTTACCAAACTTGAATAGGATATGTTGAAATAACAATACAATAAATTTTAATTGTTTATTTATCTCGTTAATCTTAAAAATAGTGCGTGCCGACAACCAGTGTAGTCGATGTCGTAGTACTTCTCGTAGAAGTCTTGGACAAGCTCCTCCACCTGAGAACAATGACCAGCGATATACTCCAAGTGAAATGCGACGTGTGCTCCGAGATAGTTCATGAACCTTACATAGAATGTTGTGAGTGTGAAACAAGTTTGTGTATGTCGTGTTTTGCATCCGGACAAGAAGTGGGAAGTCACAAAAATAACCACAAGTATTCGGTGCGTAGGAACGATTTTCCGCTATTTGATAACTGCAATTGGTCAGCGAAAGAGGAATGTAAGCTGCTCTCTGCAATTTCGACCTATGGGTTCGGTAATTGGGAAGAAGTGTCTAAAAGCGTTTACACACGATCTAAACTCGAATGCCAAGAGCATTATAAAAAATATTTCATAGAAAATGTACAAAACGAGGAATTAAAGTTGCTTCCGGAAACCGAACAGTCATTGTTTCCTAAAATTTTAACTCCATATTTGTACAATACCGATGTAAGTACAAACCCACCGAGGAATAACCAATCTGATCACCTGCTAGCCGGATACAATGCCTATCGATCAGAATTTGAGCTAAGTTACGATAATAATGCAGAAAACATATTTAGCATTGAAGATAGTTACTCCGATGATGAAGAGGATGAGTGTATAGATGCCTTAAAAGTTAGTTTAGTAAGTGCTTTGAATACCCGTTTAAAAGAAAGACAGAGAAGATACAGGATCATACAAAATCATGGCTTAATAATGACAAATAAACTGTATGCGTGGATTATAAAATTTGATAGTACAATAACAAGACAAACAAGCGAACGGTTATTGTCATTTATGCAATTTATGTCTGGGATGCAGTTTGATGCATTTATGGAGTGTATAAGTCTAGAAGAGGAAACATTACAGAAACTAGTCAGGTTATGTGAGTATAGAAGAAACGGTATAAGAACTTTATACACTGCTAGACTTTATAGACACTTAAAGAATACAAATGACACTATATCCAAAGAGCAGAGATATGCAACATCAATCATGATGAAAGATTTTAATAGTCATACAGTTAGAAACAAATTTTTATTCGGAAAAGGTAAAAAACTTAAGAGATCTTTATTACCTTTGGATATTGTAGATTTACCAGGTTTCTTCCAATTATCGGACAGTGAGAAATTCTTGTGCTCTACCATTAGACTCATTCCAAAGAACTATTTAGAGATAAAGAAGATGCTTATTGCTGAGAATAATAAATTGGGTTCACTGAAATTGCTGGATGCACGTAGGATATTGAAGATTGATGTAAATAAAACTCGGAAAATTTATGATTATCTAATATCTGAAGGATTTGTAAATAAACCTCTTCAACCATAGTATAAGTTATACAAAAATTTTTGTTTCTTTCCTCATGGTTGTCCTCATCATATATTCTTTACTTAGGTAGGTATTATTGAACCTGTTGATCTGACAGACAGGTCCTAAAATGTCTGATCTCTATTAGTAAAAGCACTAATGTAGATATTACTAGTAAGTAATAATAATAGTGTATTAAATGAAATCTGCATGGAACTTCTGCATTATGATCGGTTGCTAACCAAATCAAATTTGCTAAAAAGAGCCAACGGGTCTTACGTATCTATGGACAGTCTTGTATGGAGGTAAGTACAGTAAGAGATATTTTTTGAAACATACTTGTCTTGTTATAGATTTTGTGAAATTTTTAACACTAATTTGTTAGTGGACGAACAGCAGCACAGCTCAAAAGTGAAGTTAAAATGATGCCACAATGTACCACATACTTCAGTTCTGTTCCTAATTCTGAGCATTTTATTGGATGGATAAGGATCAGAACATCTGATTCACTCTGTGAATAGGTTGCCGCTCATTACTCTTAAAATATATAAGACTGTTTGATTACATGTGTTGTGCTTGGACACGCACATTAGTCTACACGTAAACCGCTGTTATATACTTACTTTGAAGCCAAATTTCTGATACAGGAATATGGCAGGGTTGGTGGGTGACACATGCAGGGTGACGTCTTTGCCTGTACATGTCTGCAACATATTACATACATATTTATAATTTGTGTCTTGTACTTCTGACAATTGAAGTAACTTAAAGTAGTAATGGCATAAAAAGATGGCTTAAAAATAAAATCTGTTTATCAAATAATTGTAAGCTTAGATAGTGGGTCTGTTTTATTTTACTTTAATATATGTAGTATGATGAAGACCCTTGTCTAACAAATCACGTAAAGAACTGCAGACCCAAAGACTATGCTATTGCTTTGACCTTCTGTACATTATCCTGGTTGACAAGCTCCATAAGATTCCAATCCATTCTTTGTCCTGTAAAGTTTAAAGTTAAAAATTTTAGTGTCTGTACATTGAATATATTTACAAAAAAACTAATTGGGGGCGATTTTAAAATAGTAACAGAACACTTTTCTATGATTTTTAATTTTTTTGTTTGTCTGTTTGTCCGTTTGTTCGGGCTAATCTCCGAAACTACTGGACGGATTTTCATGAAACTTTACATTAATATAGCTTTCATATCAGAATAACATAGTTAAAATTTTGAATAATTTTTAAGTCCGAAATCCACGCGGGCGAAGCCGTGGGCGGAAGCTAGTTATTTATATTATTATATATTAAAACACTCATGGAGTATATCTTATTAATATTATAAATGCGAAAGTTTGTATGTTTGTTTGTTTGTTACTCTTCTCTCGCGCGTAGGTCGGGACACAACCACGGCGCCAGAGTAACTCGACACGCAGACAGATACGAGAATCGCGGTAATTACGTGCGAGTGATAGGACACGCAGCAGCATCAGGAACGGGACTTATGTAGCTCTAGTATCTCAGCGTGCGAGTGGACTCCCTTATGCCGTCGTCAGTGTTACACCATGCATGTTAAGTCGGCTTGCTATCACCTGCAGCAGATGGTACAGCATGAAGGAGCCTATCCCGGCGCCCCGCCACTGCGGCCGCACCAGCACGAACGACACGTAGGCTTCCGCCGGCCGCGCGTCCGGCACGAGGAGCGCGCAGCCCACCGCCAGCCGGCCGTAGGACACCACGCAGCTGAACTCGGGGTACTGGAGCGCCTCCGTCACTGCGGAAACGGAAATGCTTCACGATTATTTTTTTATTTTACAGTATAGGGATGATACGTAAGCAGATTATTTTTTAATTTTTAACCCCCCTCCCCTCTTTTGTCAGCAAAACTCTATGTAATTATGAAAAATACTTGAAAAATAAGCAAAGAAAATACCCTCACCCCCCTGTAGTGCTTGCGTAATACTTGTACGAACCCATACCTACTAGGATTAAATGAAATATTCATGTCATTCAATATGTGTGTGTGTGTATTTATTTATTCGTACAACCACATCATAATACTAATAATACTGTCTGTAAAGTAATAATACTGTCGAAAAAATGTGAACTGTACAAACCATTCACAATTTAACGTATTTTTTTCGTTACTTTATAATCTTCCCTTCTTGTATGTAAAGATCTTTATAATAAGGATTTAAGAAACGATGAAACCAAAAATCACCACGAAAAAGAGACAGATATATCTACAATAATTTTCTCTTTTGTAACTAATTGAAACGAATATGCGTTACGAGTATTATCTGGTACTCACGGTCGATGCCCGGCCAGAAGAACTGCGCGCAGAGACTGTTGAGCGCGGCGATGTGATGCGGCTGCACGTACGAATAGTCGAGGGGGGCACTGGGCACCACCACCTCGGGGCCCCATCTGCACACATCGTGGTGGTAACTATCGTCGCATCGTATAGTTCTGTTATTATGTCGCTGCATACTCTGTTATAAAATGTGAGAGCGAACGCGAGTGTTCGAGGCAGGAGCAGTGCTGTGTATATTGATGTCGATGTGAATGCTATGAAGTGTTTATGAAACATAAGGCTTTATCGATAACAGTCCTGCGCCCGCGCCGCTAACGCACACCCCTAACCTGATAATGATTTATGTCCCCGTCTGCAGCGACATAATAACAGAACTATAGTTTCATAAAACCACACCACTCACACCAGCAAATTGTGATCATAACAATAATAAGGGTTTATATCGAGTATTTACCGTTGCGCATAATTATGTACTTAGACGTTAACGTAGCTCGCCTCTGCCGCTATGCTATGCAATGCAAAGCTAAATGCATTAAGTAATTTCATAAAACCACAACATCATTCGTACAATAATTTTGGCCATAACAAATTTAATGGCTGTACCTCTATCTTCATCATCAGCACCTACCCGTTGGTCCTCCTCAGCAGCTCCTCTCTCAGCCGCAGCCACAACGGGCGCGAGGTGTGGTCCCGGCGGATGTAGGGCTTCAGCATCGCCCCCGAGTAGGCGCTCCGCAGCGGTGCAGCGGCTGCGCGGGGCAGCAGCAGCGGCCCCGCAGCGGGGCCCGCCACCGTGCCGCACAGGCTGTCCATCAGGTACTGGGATACACGACATTAACTGCCTCGTGGTCTAGTGGGTAGCGGGTTCGAGTGCCGGGTCGGCTCAAGCAAAGACTTATAAATTACTATAGTACTGTTATTATAGTGCTGCAGTTGGGGCCATAAGTCATTAAGTAAGGTTAAGGTTGTGCCCTAATGGAGCGTACATGTTGCATTATAACGCTTAATCTGGACAAGGTCTTGGCTGGCTGCAGTCCCAGGCCCCTCAAGGTTTAAGGGCCTTGAGATCGTTTTTGTCCCAATAAAAGGGGCCAACACCCTGGTATCAAAGCGGGACCCCTCCGCAAGAGGTCAATCCGGCGCTGGGGTCAGCCCAAAGAAGTTTTATAAATTGCTAATAACAGTTTGAAGTCAGGTGTATGCCCATGTCTCAGTACCACGTTAAGCCATCGGTCCTACGCTTGATTTCTTTTCGGTCGAACTATCGTCCCATCTGAATAGGAGAGTGTAAGAGTGCATTTGTGTATGCGACACACTTGTGCACTATTACAATATGTCCAACGCAGATGGCACGTTCTATTGAGATGGTTGTAGCCGAAATTCGGCTAAGTATTAAAGAAACAGCCACAAACCTATAGTCCGTCAATTTAGACATAAAAAAGTGGTAAAATAACAATAATTTCCGGAAAGCCAGATTTTGGTGAAGACCTATAGTTTGTCATTACAAATCAAGTTTTAAAAGTCCCCATCGATCCTATGTGTGCTTAAAAAGTTATTCGAGGTCAAAGGTCAAAATTTGAGGTTTTTTGGATTTTGCTTGAAAACGGTAAGTTTTATCAAAAAAAACTTTAAACCAAAGTTGTAGATCTTAAAATTATCTACAAACATGGTATCAATGATTTTTCCTAACAGTTACCATTCCTGAGATATCGCGTCATCGAGTCATATTATACATGATATGCACATATAAGCCACGTATATACATATTAGGCACTTAATACAAGTATAAATACATATTTATGTCTCTTGTATAGTTATTATACTATCCTAAAAACATTTATTCAAATGGTAGCCAGTCCCTAACTGAATTTACTCTATGCACGGCTTGAAAAACATCGGGCTATTCTATTGTCCGTAGTGTTACAAGGACCGAGATCCGCTATGTGAAACATTACTATTATATGACTCTTAGAATCGCGATATCTCAAGAATGGTAACTGTTAGGAAAAAAATCATTGATACTATTTTTGTAGATAATTTTAAGATCTACAACTTTGTTTTGAAGTTTTTTTTGATAAAACTTACCATTTTCAAGCAAAATCAAAAAAACCTCAAATTTTGACCTTTGACCTCGAATAACTTTTTAAGCACACATAGGATCGATGGGGACTTTTAAAACTTGATTTGTAATGGCAAACTATAAGTCTCCACCAAAATTTGGCTTTCCGGGAATTTTTGTTATTTCAAATGTCTATATTGACCGGACTACTACGCGACAAGTACTTACCTCGCTCAGCTCAGTTATGCTGTCGCGTTTCGTGCAGTCTGTGAGTTTTCTGTGGATATGAAAATCACGACAACACGTCATTAACCATTACGTCCCGTCTACGCGCGTCGATGGTCGACAAAAGGCTTCCCATCGCTGCTGGTCCCTCTCCTATAAAAAACAGGTCAAGTGCGTGTCGGGGCACGCGCAGTGTAGGGTTCCGTAGCGTATGACAACTTTCGAGTTTTTTAATTTTCTTTTTTTAATAGTGTTGGCGCACTACTCTTTCCAACATTTTAATTAGCATTATGAGCTTACCGATCTCTGAAAGCGGTCCAGTATCCTCTCGGCGTTGGTGGCCACCTTCGGATCCTCGGTGACGTAGCCGCCCAGCACCTTCACGGCTCTGCAAGTGGAGGCAAAGGTGATGAAGACTAGTGGTCTGGTGGTGACTGGTAAGTAGAAGAGGGATCAGTGTGACACGATCATGGACGAGTTGCGACAGCTGCTAGCTTATCACCGGAGAGGGCGGCAGATGTCTTAGGCATCACGTATCTTAAGCCTGTTTTACATTTTATTTTTTTTATTTTTATAATTGTTGTTATTTTACGCTTGCATTGTTTTCTTTTTTGTTTGCAGTTTTAGATGTTTCAATGGTGAAATGTATAACAGTGTATTTACTAAAAACCTAAATAAATTATATTCTATTCTATGAACTCTGACATATGTTGACAGTTGTGTCCCGCGGATTCACCTGCCTAATATATATCCCCAAGGAAACCATACACTTTTTGATAAAACATTACCTACTCTAACGCACATCCCATACAGCGACATAACAGAACTATTATATCTTTTTAACATTAGATGGTCCAATTCAAAATTAATTTCCAAGGCACTTGCCTGTCAATGTCAAAGAGCGGCAGATGCTTGTGCCTCTTCCGCCTCCGCAGCGCCAGGGCGGCCCTGCGCCGGTGGAGCGCCGCCCGCCGCGCCGCGCCGGTCACGCGCGCGAGCAGCCCCTCCACACGCTTCAGCAGCTGGATCTCCTCGTACTCTGTCAGTTCCACCAGGTCCTTGTCCACTTCGGGCTCCTGTGTCTCCCACGGTAGGTCTGTTGGAAGTAGAGTAGTATCCAGTTAGTTGTTTTTTTATTAGTATAGGTGGAGTTAGTTGTTTTTTTTTATAATTATAAGGGTCAACTCACCCCGAAAGCACGGCGAAGGGCAGCGAAGCGGAGCGCAGTTTATATGTCATATGAATTTCAACTTTATTTTCATTACTATAGTACTTATCGAATTATCGCGACTTCTGGAGCATTCCAGCGACTTCCCGAGCAGTCGCTGGAATCCGCGCGCCTTCCCTACCGGGCGGGTCGCTTCATTTCGCTGCGCTTCGCCGCTCTTTCGGTGTGAGTTGACCCTAACGATCAATCGCAGCTACTTGATGACTACAGACGAAGGCGGAAGGAGAGCAAAGCATCCGAATAACCTCCATATCGGTAATCATAAGAGTGCTCCGATTACTGACAGGGTTGCCCCCATATATATTGCCCTATAATATAAAAAAAAGAAGTGAATAATCGATCCCAATGACTTCAGAATAGCGCTATATGCACAGAATCGCTCGATCAAAGTTTGGTTTGAGTTTGATTGAGTTGAGTGCGGCGGACGCCGATCGGCGTCTTTTTTTCCCTTCCCAGATGCGGCAGACGCCGATCGGCGTCAAATTTTAAATGAGTTTATTTTCTTCAAGAATCCAAATTATTAAAAATTTCTGCGAAATAAACGTTTACTTTTCCTATAGCTACGAGGTGAGCATAGTTTCTGTGAAATCATCTCTTCAAAAATTCTAATATTATTGATAAATTGCGGAGGACGCACATCGGCGTCTACCAGGAGCTAGTAACATTTTATCCATGATGCTTTTAAAATTTTTATATGCACATTCTATTTGTGCAGATTTAAACATTTAGACGGTATTTTATACTTGATTTATGGATAGACTTGCGAGTTACTTGCGTGACTCATTTCTATACATATATGAATATCAGTGTTTGACGAGTAAGATAAATTTACGCCTACATAATAATCACCAAGGATATTTAGTTCAAAGGGTTAAAATTATGAATGATAAAATATAATATGTATAATGTTTTAATGTAGTTTAGAAGTTACCAAACGTTGGTATGCTCTGGCATATTCAACAAATAATAAAAAAAAATAATATAAACACGAATATCTATTAAATGTGGTGACTATTTAATGTAAAACGACTTATAATATATTATTTTACTTTGACTTACTGTTTTCACCCATAATTTTTAGCAAAAACCACTAATTTCTAAAGTTTTAACTATTAATGGCGATTTAACTGATTGTGACAAAAATAAACCCCTTTACTTAGCTCCGCGTATATCTGTCTACAATTTACGATCTAACTGTAAGGTTGACGAACAGAAAAAAAACGATTTTTTTTTCGAATTCTTATCCGGGTGCGGCAGACGCCGATCGGCGTCTAAAAGTTTCCCCCCGAGGTGCGGCGGACGCACATCGGCGTCCCGTTCAAAAAGGCGGCCGCAACAGAAATCGTAGTTTGGAGCGCCGCATTGAATGGGTTAAGTACAGTACTGATTGCAGGTTTTTATAGCATAACTAGCTGTACCCCGCGTGCGTTGCTACGCGTGGCGCCATCTGTCGAAAATTGGTCGCACCAACTCAGAAACCTTCCCGGGCTCAAGCACAACATCTTTGGTAAAGTCATCACATGATCTAATGTATAGTTTACGATTATATAAAATACGAACATTTTTTTTATATAAAAAGAAAACAATTAAATAATTGTTGTATTTTTATTTTTGTTTATTGATAGTATTTTTTAATATCGGAATCGGATTGTATAAGGAACATACAGACAAACATTCATTTTTATGTATAAAGATAGGACAAACAAACAATAGGGGGTATATGGTGACTACCAACGCTCGCAAACACCCACATTATCGTACCTCCTCTCCTCCTCCCCTAATATGGACCATCTTAAAGCTATCATGGTTGTAAATTTAGTAGTTTTCTTTCAGAGATTGGATAGCCTCAGTATTCGCCATGAATTTCGGCTTGATCCTATCACATGTTCCTGAGAAAATGTTTTTGATGATGGATACTGACGGGCACCAACATCCTATATGCGTTCCGTTTTTGTTCTTGTGGTACGGAACTCAAAACATTACCTATGCTATTCAACTGCGTTGAGAACAGTGATTCCCGTTTGAATTCCACTTTCTCCTCCTTCTTCTTGTCGGGTTTCTGTGAGGGGGCGGAGCGCTCGTCGTCGGAGGGAGGCTCGGGGAGGTCCGGGTCGTAGTGCTGAGGGGGGCGGTCGGGCCGAGGGGGCGCTGGCGAGTCCTCGTAGCTCTGTAGGGGGGCAGAATTGTTACAACATTTCTTTCAGATTCAGGGGCTCAGCTTTTAAAGTTAGAACATTTTCTTTAACAGCTTTAAGGCAAGAATTTTATGAACTCTCAATAGAAACATCCGTCAGCAACATGCTATGTAGCACAGGAAAGTGAAGCTACACGACGCCACGAGTGTGTGCTACTAAACACGGGTCATCGTTACTATATAGTTTTAAGTTTTCACTTTTATCTGCAGCAAAAACAGATACTTTTTGTGGCAAAAAGCAAACGGGTAGGTGGATTACATGTTGGTAAGTGACCAGCGTTGCCGGCCTTTCACGATTGAAATAGTTTTTTTTAACAATCCTTGAAGTGGTATCAGATTGGTCTACACGTATCGTACATCGTTACTACTAATTCAACAGCATAAGCTAAACCTTGATTTGTCAAGTAATTTCTGATGCTGATAAGCTTCGGAACAAGCAGGTGTTATGCAGACAACAACGTATAGTCTAGTCTCACCGGCGTGAAGTCGAAGCCATGGAACAGATGCTCCTCCGCTACGT
>LUGF01044741.1:492004-510993 GCA_001625245.1 Calycopis cecrops
CCCCTCCCCCCCTCGGTACGCCTATGGACACATTAATTTGTTCATTTTGGAAGCGTCTATAATCTTTCAAACAATGGATTTTGACGAAAAATGGTTTCAGTAACTATTATGTCATTCCATAAACATCCCTTCCATACAGGTTGGATGAAAAATGTACAATAATTAAAATAAAAATAATATCTGTGGACTTTTCACACCACGTTAGTCTAGCCCCGTGCTAAGTAGGTACCTACCGTAAAGATTTGTGTTACGGCTACTAGACAACGGACGATATATTTAATATGTTTAATTTTAAATATTTGAAATTTTTATTATATAAATACACATAATACCTACATAGATAACCGAGGCGGGATTCGAACCCGCGACCCCTAGCGCAACCTCCGCTTTATCCGAACCAAGCACCACTGAGCCTTTTTAATTTATTTATTTTCGTTCAAATCTCGTATAGCGATTCTCACAATACAGCAACTAACAAAATTTCTACAACATAGGCTGAATAGTTTCGGAAAAACGGACGGACGGACAGACAGACAGACATGACGAATCTATAAGAGTTCCGTTGTTTGCCATTTGTCTACGGGACCCTAATTGGAAGTGTTGCCCGTGAGCGCCAACAAAATAGAAACATGCTGGTCTATTTCTATTTCTATTTCTTTTGGAATGATTTGGTATTAGTGCGCGTCAGTGCCGCTCCGAATGTACCGGATGGAAGTCCTTCCGGCAGACGCCGAGCGGCAACGTCGGACGGTGTAAGTGTGCCTCAGATACGTACGTAGCTGACCGCGAATATACATCGTGTACAAAGTAAAGAAAAACTTTAAAAAATTCCTGTGGCAAAACTATTGCTCTGATTGATCTGAATTTAGTTGTGTAGCCTGTAAATGATGCACTAAATATGTGATTTAATTTAACGCCTCTCGCTTTAATTTCAACCTTCTATAGTGGAAAACATAATTTACAATCAATTTTGTTTTGAATATTGATAATTCGTTAGACATTATTTTTATACAAAAAGTAGTCGACCCTACTTCGTTGGGCTCAAAAACAAATATTGTAGCTTTTGAATTGTAAAATAATTGTTGAAGTCTTCCAAAACTATATTTACTCTTTTTAATGTTTTTAATCTATGACCAAAAAATAACCTTATAGATAAAAATGCATTCCACTATCGCAATGAATCTCGCATCCCGAAGTGGTTTAGGATAGCTAAGGTAAACTACTAATGGGCCTAGGGATTGGTCTCTCTCGTGTGTTAGATAAGATAAACCTCGGGGAAAGCCTCCTAAAGCTCATGTGGCTATCATGGGGTTAAAATAGCTTTAAATAAAATCGCTGAAAAAAAGATAGTTGTTTACTACCTGATAGCTCCAGCCAACCATAGATTTGTTTACGAAATGAGAATGTAGGTCTATACATTTAGGCTTGCTCTTGTAGGCATAGACTAAACGTACCATATTGCCTATCGCCTGAAATGTAAACAATTTGATTTTTAATTAACAGAACTAATTGATTTGAAATAGGGCCGCGCCGACCCCCCACAGCGCCTGTGTGCGAAACCTATGACGCGCCTCTTTTTCTCATGAATCTTAATGATCATGAATTGAAAAATTTTGTATGTTTCAATTTATTTTTATTTCTCATTTCTTAATTTTGACCGAAATAAATGTTCTCTAGTTTTATATAATATCTATATAATATATTCCTAAATCGGAATAATCAAACTGGTTTTCGCTTGCCAATTTTATTACGAAAAATAAAACGCGAATTAAATCGTTACATAGTTTAGTATTGTATTTATGATTTTCGATGGAACATATAGAATGTATACTAGTTATATTTATTTGTATAGAAATTACATAAAGCACATACCACTAGGTACATGAAGCGTTTTTTTAATCAGATTCTACAACACCTTCATCGATAAAATTACTGGTTTCTGTCTCTAATGATTCTTTAGAGGTGGATGGTAGAGCCGTAAAATATTTACTTATTTTAGTTGTATTTTTATCACGTTCTTCTTCTTTTTTTCTTTTTCTTATTAAATGAAGAACGTTACCTTATTTTTTAAATAACTCTCAATATTCATTGTCAAAAATAAAAAAATACTAATTAAAAAAAAAATTAATATGTCAATTAATTTCTGATTTATAAGTAAAACAATTTGTAAGTAGCGCAAGACACGGGCTGCCCGTGACGATGCAACATCCCCTCAACAGGCTCAGTGCACTCGCAGTCGCGCGCCCGTATACTAATTACTTCTAACGACGATATCTCAAAAACTATTCATCTAATCGATATAGTGTAAAGGGCAATTAATCTGCATTAAATGCCTAAGCTTACTAACATATTTATTAGAATAAAGATTAATACTATACTAAAGAAAATAGCTTTGAAACTATTGTAGGTAATGTTTTAATTAAAAATTTGAACATAAATGTGGTTATTATAAGGCCATTGTAAGAGATAGAGATATGTTATCAAGTTTTTTTGTAGGATTTTTATAGATTTTGAATTCTCTAGTACATTACTCAACTATTCATTTCTAGTTTACGTGGCGTTATTTTTAGAGGTATTTTCTTCAGTGACCGTTACCGGAACTCGATATTTTTCGAAAGTTTAAATAAATGCCTGTAAAATCAAAACTTCCAGATGTTTTTGAATAAAACAAGAAGTAGTATAATTATTATCTTACGGGCCTTACTGGCACAAACTTTCAAGCGATTTGGCATACCTAGTAACATTCTCCATTCTGGTACCCATATAATTCCTTTTTTTTTATCTTGATTACTGTAACTCATTATGGAAACACGTTAAAATAATCAGTAATACACTAAGTTTTTTTTTTTTTTATGGTATAGGGGGGCAAACGAGCAGTTGTAGCCATTTTCATGACTACCGACGCCCATAGACATCTGCATAGAGAATATACATATGCGCTGCCCCCCCTTATCCTTCCACCTCCATAGGCCACCGGCTACTTACACACCGCACGAAACGCGACAGCACAGCTGTCACTTCACGCCGGTCTCGTGTAAGCCAGAGGTACCTCCCCGGTCGTGCCGGCCCAATTCGGCTGCATGCAAGCATGCAGTGTGGCACTACCTCTTACTAAACTGTTCATACACTGAATCTATACTACGTTCCATTCTCAACATCGTGAGACAACAAATAAGGGTGGGGAATTGGGAAAACTTTTTTTTTATAGCATAAGGGGGCAAACGAGCAATCGAGCCTTTTGATGACTACCGACGCACATCGACATTCGCATGATTGTTGCGCCCTCCTATCATCCCCTCACAATGGGCCACCGGCTACTCACAAACCGCAGGAATTGCGACAGCGACGCTGTCGCTTCACTCCGGTATCAAGTGAGCGAGAGGTACTTACCCGGTCGTGCCGGCCCAATTCCGTTGCATAGGACGATGTAGTGTCATGCTCCATGCATGGCACTACCTCCTCCTATGCAGCATGGCACTACCTCTTCTTAAAAACTTTGTAGTAAAACTTTTGTAAAATCTTCACCACTCTCTCAGTCGTAATTGTAAATATGTCTGTAATTTTACTTGCATCCAGTGTTTTCATTTCTTTAAATTAGTTTAAAAAAAGTGGTCGTCGGTGGTCCACAAATGCGATAAAAAATAACCTCCAGCAACTTCTCATCATCCAGTTCCCTATCCATGTAGCTGCAGGCGACGCTGACAGGCTGCGGCGGGAGTCTCATCATGAAGTTCCACTCGTAGGGATAGTTCATCATCGCCATCCGAACGTACATCAGCTGCAGGCGTTGAAGTAGTTTCTCCACATCGTTCGAATCCTTGATCGGCCAACAAAGATTCCAATTCTTTTCTAACGTTACCCTGTTCTTCTGAGACTTTAGGTAAGTCCTGTAAGCAAACAAAATTATTATTATAGTAAATACTTTAGATATACTGTAATTTCTCAATTCTAACTATCCTTCAAGAACTGTGTTGCTTATACCGTATAAGCCGCTGAACAGATTTGATACATGTGGGTTCCCATAGAGATAGATATGTCTCCAGAGAAAAAACTACAGAGTTCTGTAGTGCGTACCGGAGACCCCATGACATGATGTCAAAATATGAAAATTAGACGATAAAATTTGAAATACACTCCCAAGAGTGTATTTTAAATTTTATCGCTTTTACTTCCATTATTTTAAAATTTGGATAATGACCAAAAATAGCCCTGTATATAATATATATAAATGATTGACCCTGTTGTGAACAGATCCGGGGTCATCTCACCTTTCTAAGGCGGCTGAGGGCTTGCCTGAGGTTTTAGTGGGGTAGGGTTAATGCTTTCCTCACGTTAAAAAAAATATATATAAATGTTACCTCAAAACTTTCCAAGAGCTCCTAATGTTGAGGGTGCAGTTGGCGTTAACTATCTCGTAGCAGGAGGTGACCGCGCGGTAGAACTCCGTGCACGGGATCATGCCGGCGAACATGTGTATGGGCGCCGACGAGGAAATGGCGCCGGTGACCATGTGAGGGTACTTCATGCGCAAGTACGCCGCTAGCATGCCACCGTATGACCCTGAAAGTGTATGGCCACATTTGGATGGATGGATGGACCTACTACAGTAGTGATTTCAACTGTCATCTGTTCTGTTCATAGTCGATGGTCCAATAGTCCGGCACTATATCCTAGAGAGACGATAGGGACAGACAAGGTTTCTCTTTTCCCGCAGCTAAGAATAGATGCACCGGATAAACGGCCATGCCATCTTTCTGCCCTCTGTTTTATAGTAGTCATTAGGGGCTTGCTACTCATTATGGTACAATATAACTGCCACGTCCGAGAAAATACTTTTATTTCTTCTTTTCCATCTCTGTCTTTTTTATAGAATAAAGCAAACTAGGAGTCAGAGTTTTTTACAACCAACGTGCAGAAATATACACATAATTGTAATTCAAAGTGAAGACATTGCCCACCTCTCGTACCCATCATCACTGAATATAAACTCGTTCCTGAGGTCCTATGAAGTTCGGTAACGAAGATGTTTACCACCAAAGGCGATGACGGGGTACTTGGGGGTCCGCCTGTTGCCCTGCAGATGGTTGATGAGCCAGGCGTAGTCCGCCAGCGCCTGCGCGGACGACAGGTGGCCGATCCTGCCCGGCTCCAGCGACTTGTTGCCGAACGGCATCGAGTCGCCGTAGTACCTGGCGACAACGATCTACTTTACAATGTGTGCTGCAACTCATAGTTCCTGGCATTTTCCATCGGCGAGTTTTGCCTATCTCATGAGAAAATCTAGTTCCCAGAATGTGGTACAAAAGAGGATGTACAGCACTTGTTGATGGAATGTGCACGGAACAGAAGAGAGAGGGAGTCCTGTTTGTTGAAATTTAGTCTCAACAGTCTGAATGTAGGTTTGGCTCAATCCATTCTAGCTCAAGCTACCTCAGAAATTTGAAAAGACCTTTGCAGTTTAGTGAGGCTTTGCGAATGTTCTTTCTAAAAAAATTACTATCATGTGACAGGTACGATGGGGTTGCCATGTCTTATCTATACATATATTAATACGTGAAGCAAAAACTTTAGAAACATTTTTACGACGGACGAAAGAATAATATGAAATTTGGCACACGCTAATATTTTTTAATAATCTTATATACAGGGTCTGTCGTAAATAATAGATAACCCGTGAACTGGAGTTAGTCCGTGTCTAAAACTATAAGAAAAACGTATTTTTTTTCCAGACTTCCTTACCGTATGAAAATGGCTTAGCCTTTTATACTTTTTTATAAATTTCGCTACTTTTTTNCACTAAACGCCGACACAAAAAGCCGCCACATGCCACTCGCGCGATTCCGCGCCCCTCTCTCCCTTTCCTTGAATAAATTGGATGTATCCAATAACTACGGTTTCGTTTTCTACGACATCGTCTTTTTTTAAAAGTAGCGCAATTAAACCTTCTTCGTCCGAGTCCATTATGATACTGCATTCCTGGGTTAAAAAAAGTAGCCACCACCGACCGCAAGTGTCGACCACCGGCCACAAGTGTCGACCACCGGCCACAAGTGGCTGTCGCGCGCTTCAGCTACTTTTGTGGCCGTTTCTTGCCTCTTGTGGCGGCGTTTGTGGCTGTGGCGTGTGGCCCGTGTACGGCGACACTAAGAGACAGCTATTACAAGACACATAAAAGTTAGGAACAAATTCCGTGCAGGCATATAATGATATTTTTTATTCTCGATATAAGAATGAAGGTACTAACTTTATAAAAAAAAACCTTTTATTCTTTTAATTGATCGGCCAGTATTTTTGCAGCTAGGTCTCACTTCACAACGTGCATAAAAAAGCTTGCAAAAAATAGTGAGTGCGGCTGTGAAACAATAACCCTAAAGATAAGAGTTTAGTAAGAGGTATTTTAGATTTTTAGAAATTCAACCCCTAAGTTTATAAAGTGATTTAATTTAATAAATAAAACTTGTTTATACTACATTCATACACATACTACATATAAACTTGTTTATAATACATACTAGCTGCGCCCCGCGGCTTCGCCCGCGTAAATTTCGATATCGTGGAAAATCATTCCATGGCATCCCTCAGGAACATTTTTTCGGGATAAAAGCTATCCTATGTTACTTCTAATACCTCCAAGAACATGTGTACAAAATTTCATGATGATCGGTTGAGCAGTTTTCGCGTGAAAGGGTAACAAACAAACTTACATTCGCATTTATAATATTAGTATGATTTCGTGTCTGTGAACCAATGGAAATACACATACAAAATTTCAATTTAATCAGTCCAGTCATTTAATAGTTCACATACAGACAACACCCACTTATAGGATCCAATTGTATTTTTTAAGCATCCAGAAAACTATAAAAATACCCATATACAATTTCAACCCAAACCCAAATCAAAATAAAGCATTATCCCCGCGGTAAAATATAGTCTATGTTAATTTGTGATAATGTAGCATTCAAATGGTGAAAGAATTTTTGAAATCGGTCCAGTAGTTTCGGAGCCTATTCGTTACATACAAACACACACAGACACACAAATCTTTATATGTATTAGTATTAAAATAAAGTTGACTCCTACCCCAGAAACCTATACAAGTACTATGCTGAGACATTAGACAGATTACTAATGACAAATTATTATATGACAACCACAAAGTGGTTAGACCTACGGGTTAGACAGCGGCCTCGACTTGATAAGAATAGATAAACAAAGAATCTGCTGTGTAGTATTCACTAATTTCAAATAATTTTCATCGACAACAGTAAGACGACAGATGTCCTGTTGTGACCACTAGTACCACTCAACGCTCGGGTACATTCATCGGAGGCCCCCCCAACATAAAGAAGCTTTTTTTTTCTAAATGTGTATTCTATGAATGTTGTAAAAATATTTAGGGTTCTTCTCTAGCCGGGGGCCCGGCTGGGGCTCGTGGCATTTTGCCCACTTGCCACCCTGTAGTTACGCCACTGGTGACCACGTACCTGTGCTCCGCGAACACCACCTTGGCACTGAACTCCTCGGCTATATCCCATATGAACCCCGCGTTCTGAGCGTATATCTTGATGTTACCCTGCAAATATGCATTATTTTTTAGCATAGATAATAGAGCTATATAATGAAATGATCTGATGTTAGACCAATTGTAGGATTACTTTGAAAGAGCCTGCAATATCTTAAAGTTAGATAGCTACGTTTGTTCTACATCATCGCATGTTATAACATATTTATAATGTTTTATTGGCAGCAACGGCGGGTGGCGCGCGTTTTTATATGAACCACGGACTAGCATGTGCACGAATGTACAAGAAAGCTTGAAAAATCATCAGCCAAAAGAAGTTGCAGGCAATATTAATATTAAAGCGCGAATAAAATTGCGGGCATAGTAATAGTAATACTAAAGCGCTAATAAAGTTGCGGGCAAATGCTGGTCTTATAAAAATATGTAGTTACCTCATTTCCAGTGTACAAGAAGATTGGTCCACTGAAGGGGTCCCAGAAGTCGTCGTTGACTAGGTACTTGAGTTGGAAATACTCTTTTGTCGTGTAACTGAAGTGGTCGATCGGGACAGTCAGCCAGTGGACGGTGTAGTTGTAGCTCCCCTGCACGAGAGTGACGAGCAGTGTTGCGAGCAGTAGTCGTAACATCCCGCGCTGTGCCCGGCGCAGCAATAACTGGGACAGGTGACCTGTTCTAATGATATAGGTGTGAATACAGATCGAAAAGTAATTTTTACGAGTTTATCTCTTACTAAGAATCACTTTTAAACGCGAATGATATGAAACAATGAGGAGTAAAACCGTGTGAAAGAATGATGCAGTTGCATTTCCAACTAACTCGTCAGAGCTATATGGAAATGCATCTGCTTGAGTGATTATGGTGAAAGGATTAGCCACTTCATTCTAATAACTATACTAATATAGTATAATCTAAAAATAAGCAATATCATATCAACCAATGGTCACTTCAGAAAATCGTAGCAGAATTCTAAGTTTGGCCGTCAGACCTCGAAGTCCCTAAAGTCCATTATCGTGTGTTTCCGTCGCAATTTCTTAGTACGCTCAACAGCATCGAAGCCATGGATATTTCTGAACCAATATAACCTGGGATTCTTCAAAAGCCTACTTTGATCTTATAAACTGAGAATGCGTTTGAAGAACTTCAGTATTCCATGTGCGACCGACACTGTACCTTGTATAAGTACAGTACATGTACCAGTACATGCTCCAACTCAATGCTGCTTCGCCTTGTTGAGTAGGTACCTCCACCAAGCACCTTGGATGCATATTTAGCCTACGTTTCCAAGTGACCGAGGAAATTAACGTTACTCGACATGTCGACGTTGATTCTAAGTATTCCGATACTAGCTGAAGTTATTAGGGGGGTGTTTTCAAAATGAGGAGATTCGACGAAAGTGATTTTAGCGGTAAATGCGCAAACTTATTTTTGGGGTTAAATTAAACTTTGTTTAATCGGCCTCATTCCGTCCTCATCACTTTGTCCGACAAAGACTCGATTTCAGACACAAGTTCCATCAAATCGTATACATCAGAACGACTTTTACTTTTTTCTTACCTACGCAGGTGAAACTATATGACATCTTTGAACCTAAAATCTATGAACCAATATAAAATAAACGCTACTGTTCTAAAGCATTAATATGTACCTCGCAATATGTTAGATATGGAAGAACTTTATTAATAAAACTCAACTTCTGAAAACCCAATAAAATACGCATCAACCAGTACAAGTATAACAATGACAGCGGATTTTCCACTTATCAAATATTCACCTGCTATTTATTGTCAAGAAACGCGAAGGTTCTATTTAGAACTTCTTACTAGAATAAAATGTATTTTTGGGAGTTTTCTTTATTTGGAATTAAAGTTACCGCGTTGACGCCATTTACGTCCCTTGAGCATAGGAAACGGCAAAAAAATAGGAACATTACACTACTGCCCCCCATAGTTGAAAAGACGCATCTAAATTTTTTTCCGAAATTGAGTTATATATATTGCCGGAATGAGCAGAAAAAGGCGCATCTTCTAATATTTTTTATATTGCCATGCGCTCCGTTACAGAGTTATCATAACGAAAAAGGGCGTATTTGTGAACTTTTTTCTATTACTCAGAAGATGAAAAGACATACTTCCTTTAAACTTAATTGAAAAGGTACATTTACGTATTAACGCCATTTTCATTTATAATATTTGTTTAAGTTCAGAAGTTGAAAAGCCACATCTTTCATTTAAGAAGTGGATTAGACGGAACGGGTTAAATACGTTTTCGGGACTAGTTAAAAAAATCGTGCATGATAAGAAGAAAAATCATTATCTGTAACAAGCGCACTTTCAACTTCGTACAGTAAGCTTTCTTACCGCGCATTTGGTACATACGTCTTACGCCATTATGGGATAATCCTAGTTTAAAAAGTTGATTTTTAATTATAAACTGTTTTTATTTTCATAAATTATTACCTCAGAGTAGAAGTAAAATTAAATGATCTCTATACTATGTTTAAGCAAAAAATCATTTATAGCCGTATGCGTCTTATCTTCTTGCAAATGGAAATCAAAATCATCTTGATGCTAAGAAGAAAAGTACATATAAGCAATCATACGAGATTGAAAAGACGCAAATGGTTATTTGACATTTTACTCGATTTTTTTTTACGAAAAAAAAGTTTCATTTTATTTATATTTTAAAGACAGCAATCGTATGAAATTCCCGATTTTGACATTCAAACATTTTTTTCTCCATTTTACCTTTTTGTTAGATGCGTCTTTTCAACTATCAGGGGCAGACAGCATAAGTATATCACTTACGTACGTAGACAGAGAACTACGCTTACGTAACACTTTAAAGTTTAAACGTCACTTTAATAGTTTTCTTAAATGTTGTATTGTAAATAATTTAAAATAATATGAGATAATATGTTATATTGCAATATGTAAAATATCACTCTAGATGTATTTATTGTATGCAAGTAAAAAGAGAACTGTGGTCCGACACGTCACACGGGACTAGAGTTTTCCTCTTCAGTCTTCTACAATATGATTCTCAAGCTAAGAGTCCTGGTTATAAGTATATTATCTATGCGAAGAGTGATCTAAGTTCTCAAGCGAAAACTGCGCATGAATATGAGTGACGTAAGTAAGCTCAGTAAAGCGTAACTTCTTTCGTACCGCGTGCCTCATAAATTTCTCTAAGGTGTAAACTCCAGTTTAAATCCTCATCTACTTGTCTGTCTGTATGTCTGTTTGTCTGTATATCTGTAGGGCACAGTCATTTTACTCGAAACCCAAGTAATGTATTTCTCCCCAAAATTATAACACAGAATAATAGTAATTTCTTTATTTAACCAATCTTCTTTATCGCCCTTCCCTAAAATCTGTAATCCACTTGTTGATGTTCTGCATGTGAAGGTTCCTGGCCATGAGGACGGAAGACGGATCCTGAGGGTTGCTAGGCATCAGGTCCAAGTGATGTGCGGTGTCAATCAGAACGACGGCTACCACGGAACTGCTGAGGCTGTTGAGGATTCCACCTGAGACAAATGAAATTTGATGTAAGTATGAGTCTATTTATAGTAATGCAATACAATTTTTGTTTCCTTTATTTTTGCTAGTAGTAATTGGTTATTTTTATGATTCTGGCTATGACATAAATGGCGGCAACAGCAGCCTTACATTTTGAAATGTGCATTTGAAAGCAGAAAACCTATTGAAAAACTAATTATATTTAAAAAATATCTACTATACGCTATCAAGACTGACTAAATAGATCATGTTAAGTCTGTGAAGGCCATCTTTCCTTGTAACGCTCTTTCTGTGCCCATATATTCTCATGAAATGTTTGCTCGTTCGCTTCTCCAAAACTTTCTAGATTACGTATGATTTTTTTCTGAAAGCGTGTGTAGGAAGTAGATGTAAATGCTCATGTTGTATGTAGCTTTTATAATTCGATATCATTCGTTTAACATTTGTTTTAGTTCTTATTTTTTGGTGTCTGGGAAATTACTCATGACCATTACGGATAACCTATATTCTTAGCTTTGGATCCAATCCAAGACTTAATTGTAATCTATAAACACATACACTAGATCTTAGGTTCGATTGTACAGAAGACGGAAGAGTACAATGTGGTGAGACCACTTGGTCTCACTCTGCGCGACATACTTACTAAGCCTTTAACTAAAAGGGCTTCTTCAGGAGATTGGAAATCGTAAAACTTGATTTAAAAAAATACGGTTCGTAATGATAATTGACAGACAACAAATTGTGAAATTGAAGTGATATGGGTCTGTCTTATTCAAATAAGAGATCCAATGCATATAACGTCCACGATTTTGGAAAGTTGCCTTCATGAATGACGGCATTAAGTTGGGAGGACTTTACAAATAGGCATTAGCGTCACCTAACGCCTTTTTATCCCTACTTGCCTCAGGAATTACAACTGCCTTATAACAACTTAGACCATCATATAATCTCTCAAAAACACCATCGCTTTGAAACCACCCATAATAACTTTTAATAATATGTGTATAAGCAATAAGGAGAGTTTTTAGAATTGTACCTCCAGCCCAAGGATCCAATAGACCGTTGCTAAAGACGATATTGGACGCTGCCTTCAGCAGGTCTCCGCCGTATTCTATCCTGGCGCTGTCGGGTCTGGGGAACACGTTGTACTTCTTGTGGCACTCCGCTGAGTATTCCGTGATGTTCCACGGCTTCGCTTCGAACATGTCCTCTTTGCCGGTGGGGCACATGGGCATCACCATGTCTGTACACGACTGTAATAAAAAAATTATGAGTTCCTTCACGCCTTCACATTTTTTAAAATGTAAATACGCGAGTAAGAGGGAGTGCCACGTTGTATGCATGCAGCCGAATTGCAAAGGCATTGCATCTTTATACATCCATTGACATCTGCATAAAGGTTATGCGGTTATATAAGGTTGTCTATGATAGTCTTTAGTTAGTAAAATGCTTGTTTCTCCCTCAAGGTACACCATAAAAATGGATGCGCCAAGAACAGCTCGTACAAATAGTTGCTAAGCGTTTTCATTACATAGTTTAACCATAGATTTAGAATGTACTAGTGAGAATAATTCTAAATCTATGGTTTTAACAATATACGATGTGAATAAACATAATGTGATTTACAGCGGATACAAACACATAATATTATGGATACTTTGACAAAGACGATGCGAATATGTCCATGTCCAAAACGGAAATCAATTTTCAACTAAACGCAAGACTAATTGATAACAATGTGAAATAGCTTAAAACAACAAACAAACCTGGTAGTCCCAGCCGGAGGCGTCGAGGTTGACATAACCGGTCGAGTTGTAGTCTATACATTTACTTGTCCCCTTGTAGTTTGCGTAGACGGTCAGCACTTTGCCTATCGCCTGAAATTAAAAAAAAACATGTTTTCATAAACAGTAGGATAATCATTGATCATTGATGATCATTGGAATTGCCAGTAATGATCATACATTAACCTAGGCAAAGGTGGAGTATATCACTATACTGTGTCAAGGTAGAGCAAACATATCAGTATTTCAATAAGATGGACGGACCAGTAGGCTGTCGGGGGACTCCCAGCGCGTACAATACAGCGCATAGTAGACAATGGCGAAGATCATGCAGTCACGATTCTCTAAATAGAGAGACAACAAAGAAGAAGCACAATAGTATTTATGGATTCGAGTAAAACTCTTATGAAATCTCCGTCTTATTCTCTTACGGCGTAATTAAAGTTATTTCGACTATGTGTGAATATCTTACACTTTGCTTTGATATATGTGGATATTAATGGGATCTGATTGTAAGATTTTCTCCAAATTCTATAAGACTTTCCAGTTACCTCCAGCAGCTTTTGATCATCCAATTTTGTAGTCAGGTACTGGCAGGCGACCCTGACCGGATGCGCCGGAAGCGGCAGGAGGAAGTCCGACTCGTAGGGATAGTTCACCATCGCCAGGGTCTCGTACATCGACTGTACGAAGCCCACGAGAGTCTCCACATCCTCCGGAGTCTTGACCGGAGTGCAGAGGTTCCATTCCTTTTTCAGCGCATCGCTGTTGTTCTGAGACGCTAGGTACGTCCTGTAAATGAATAGTTAGTCGTCAGTTGTTACTTTGAACGACGAAGGAATACATAATTTAGATGTATCATTATTATCGACACGACTATTTGCCCGCTGCAAAGTGTTGGGCTCCCTCATTGTTTCTCTAAGACATCGCATTCAACGGAGTTTATTGCGAATATACTATGTTTATAACTATCTTCTTTCAGACGATCTCTCTTTGACTTCTAGTGAGCATATTCGTTAAAATGAATATTAAAACATTATACCTGATCTAGCTATGAGTTCTGTTACAAAGAAAAAACAAATTTTTTAAATTGCAAATAACATTTATTACTTTTAGAATGTCATAGTTTAATACACAAATAAAATAATTAAAAATATAAAAATCTTATTCGAAGTGGTCTCTATTAGCTGCAATACAGTACTTTAAACGTAGAGGCTAGTTGTCAATGAATTTTCCATGGAAAAAGTGCACGCACTCTTTCCATGGAAAAATTCTTCAATGCTAATCGTTATGGATTATCATTGCGTTAAAGTTAGCTATACTCTCTAAAACTGACAATGACTGAAATCATAATCCACTGATTAAGATCGGGACTAGACGACGGCCAGTCTTCAGCTCTGATGAAGTCCGAGACGTTCGTTTTCCACACAACCGTCGTAATTAACGCCCAGGTTCTTGTCTAGAGGACCCAGACAAGCGTAGCAATCTCTGGCAAGTCTTTAAAACATACTTTACTGGGAAACTAGAATCACTTCCTACTGCTATGTTTTACCGATCGAATTCGTTGCCAGTCTTAAGATAGTTTTATCTATTTCCCTATGACTGTCTGCGATAATTTCATCAAAGGGCCAGACGTTTTGATCCTGTCGACCATGGAAACAGAAGCAGCATTGGGAAAGTATGGTAGACCTAGATGTATCTTAAAGTGACATACCGACCTGTCACTTAACGGATTTACCTTATTTGACCTCTTGATATTAGAAAGGACACACGGGGATTGTTTGTAAGACAAATTTCAATAGGTAATTACTCAATGACAGCAAAATTATTGTCTTTTGTGGTAAATAATTACAAAGTTACAAATAAGTGTAAAGTGACTTACCTACTCACTCCTGTCATACTAAATTATATAATAACAATTGGACCGTGACTTGGTATGGTAATTACTGGTTAGATCTACCAGCTAACTGCGCAGGACATATTATAATATGTGCGCAGACACAAGTGTACGCTCAGCTCTCTGTTCCCTCATTCCCCTACATCATGGGACAGCAGTCTGACACGACCTGGGAGAAATCAGGTGCAGACACCGACGACATAACGCTACGGAGGTTACAAGTTATGACAAGTAGCATTACCTCAACAGTTTCCAAGACCTCCTAATGTTAGTGGTGCAGTTGCTGTTGGCGAGCTTGAAGCTGGAGGTGATGATGCGGTGGAACACCTCGCACGGCACCATGCCGGGGAACATGTGCACGGGCGCGGACGCCGCGATGGCGCCCGTGACCAGATGGGGGTACTTGATGCGGAAGTACGCCGCCAGCATGCCGCCGTATGAGCCTGAAACATTGTCAGATAAGAAAAAACCTTAAAGAGTGAAAAGCTTTAGTATTCAAGTGAATCAGCGTGCGCTTTACCACTTTCCTGTTACACTTGTCCTTCTTCACGAAATAAACCCTAGAAAAACTAACTGAGAGGAATTATTTATTTATTTATTTTATTTAACAATTTATGTACATGGAAACAAACTTATATGCTAAACAGAGATATATTACAAGTCAAGTACAAAGGTACAGCTTATTCCATACAGGAATCTCTTCCAGCAGACCTGAAAATTATGTTACACATCACGGATATTTTTTAAGGTTCAACAGGTAGAACAGCAATTAATGTAATTTTGCCAATCGTAAACCCATATAACTACATTATCAATAATTAACTTAAGTATTATGGATTAGGCTTTGCTGAATATGCGAGTCTATAACACGGACGCGGTAAGTTGGGACCTGGCAAAAATTCCATTCCCCGCTCTCTACCCCCGCACCACCCCCGATGTCGCCATAGTAGGGTGACATCGGGGGTGGTGCGGGGCCAGAGAGCATTCTTCGCATTCTTGCCAGGTCCCAACTTACCGCATCCGTGTAGTATGCTGTTATGTTATATCGTTCTAATCCACCCGGGTTCCTGGGTAGCATGCGTAAAGACATTCTTCCCTGCATCAACAAAAAAAAAGTATCGTTCTAGTAGTGCCATTGCTAAATTGATCCTAATATAGACTGGTGAGGTGTTCCACCTTACCTCTAGCACAGATGACGCCATCTTAAATTATGCTGGCATGTTTTGTATAGTCTATATTATGATCGCCTATTTATGGGAAGGACAGCTACACACATAACCTCTACGCTAACTGTGGGCGTCCGTCACCAAAGACTCAGACGTCTTGCTTGCCACTTGTATGCAAATATTTACCCCCAAAGGCGATGACCGGGTTCCTGGGCCTCTGCCTGTCGCCCTGCAGGTGGCTGACCAGGCTGGCGTAGTCCGCCAGCGCCTGCGCAGCCGACAGGTAGCCGATGTGCTCGTTGTCCATGGACTGGTTGCCGAACGGCATCGAAGCGCCGTAGTATCTAGTGATGAGAACACCAGTTTACAACAGCGGTACTGTTTGCTGCATCGATGACTCCATTTGAAGGTGTGAAGATGTGTCGTGCTCAGGATACAGAGGCAGCACTTAAATGGGCTATTTGTTGCTTATAGTCACTATTATTATTATGTATGAAACATTGTTTTTATTCTGTAAACTGTTAAGTATTTTTCTTCAATATTCTATTTTAATATTCGCAGTTTGATAATCCGTGATACGAAAACGCTTCATTGTGCAAGATGGTGTCAAACTATGTAGCTTCAGTGACGTAACAAATTCTTAAGTGAGACAATACCTTAGATGAAGTATACATAATCTAAGGACAATACTATAATATCTTATGTTTTGATGCATTTAACTACATAATTTATCACGGAATAGATAATTCTCTTCTATCTATTCCTCGTATATTATAGTATTTTACGGTATAGTCCAACTAAATAAATATCGTCGATTACAAAGAAGAATCGGACGAAAAATAGAGCTAAGTTCTGTCTTGAGAAACACCAAAGACAAAAATCAAAAAAATATTATTTAAAAGCATTTCCTTAAAAAATAAAATGACGACGATTAATCAATGGGACAGCTGATTTATTTTTTTAGATCTTCGTTGTTACCTGTGCTCCGCGAACACCACCTTGGCACTGTACTGCTCAGCGATCTCCCACATGAAACCCGTGTGCTGCGCGAACGTCTCGATCTGACCCTAGAGAGAGAATCATTATGTTAGTTTCGCACTAATTAGGCGGCGCGATATATCTGTAGTCATCGATAAAGGTCAGAACAGGGTCTTTCATAGAAGAGTTAGAAGCACGAGCCTTAGAAGTTCGATATATTAATGCGCTCTTAATATAGTTACAGGCCAGACAGCCCGTAAAAAGAGAGAGATGGCGAGAGATGCTAAGAAAAGCGGTGACCACCGCTAACACCAAAGTGACCACGATCGCTCTGCCAAGAGCAAAACGATAGAGGAGAAGAATTAAGTTAAATGCTAATGATTAAAAGTAACATGTAATCTCGATATTATTGACTATTTTCTAGTAAATTTAAGATAGCATTCCAGGCTATACGTTTGAGGTACACCGGCACACAGAAGAGAAAAGATAATGTGGCCCTTGCATGAGGTCCGGTCGCCTAAACTTGTTTCCCGTGACATCAAAATAAAAAACAACGTGAATGCCTCTTTAAGTGCATTCCTTTATCAATGTGTGAGCCCTTTGCCATCGTAGTCATGTTAAATGCATATTTATGCACATAATGTTAGCTGGTGTGATAAGTGGAATTCGTATGAAGCGATATAATTCCGAATTATAATGAATTAATTATTTTATTTTTAAATAATAGATATCAAGCGATATCATGATCGGTGAATATTTAACAGACATTGTTTTATTATTTAACTAGCTGATGCCTGTGGCTTCGTGTAGCGTAGTGATATTATAATCAAAGTGATTTGTTATTGTTTGCTTGCAGTGTACAGAAATACCGATTTCCCGTAGGAATGAGCGATTTTACCGCGGTAAAAAGTGTTTTCGATTTTGACCAGGCTTAGTATCTACACACCACGAAAAGTTTTATTCGAATCCGTCCAGTACTTTCGGAGATTACCCCGGGCAAACAGAAAAACAGGCAGACAAAAAAATTACAACGGGGTAAGCAGGGAGTAGGTACAGAGTACCACGGCACATATGGCCATACTTAGACATTTTCCTTGTTAACTCCACATTCGCTATTTTAACACACTATCAAGTTATGATTGTACTCATGATGTATGTGTTGTGATTATTATGACGTATGCGCATTGATTAGGTCTGTAAGTAGGGTAGTAGCAACTACGTCGTATTTGCAATCTGCTATGAATATTATGTACATCGTTTATTGTATTGAAAGTCTAGAAAACTAGCAAATCGGTAATAATTATTGTTTGGAGATTTTACCTGCGTGCTTGGAGGTGGGAGATTTTAATATCCAAGTCATTTTTTTTCGAGAGAATCACGGAATTCCGGGAGAATTGGCAACCCTTGTTACTCGGCGAATGAAATTCTACTCCAGCCTATTCCAAAAAGAGAGCTGCACGAACAAGGGTGTCAAATGTTGTATTTCGTACAGGTCGTTTTTAGAAGCTATACATATCGTAATAAAAAGTTGAAATGCACTTTGTCCTGTTCTCAGAGCTGCAGAATGTCCAGGGAGGTACCTCTCGCTTACACGATATTGGAGAAAAGTGACAGCTGTGCTGTCGCGTTTCGTGAGGTGTAGATCCCGTGGCCAATAAAGGGGGAGGAGGAAGGAAAGCAACGTGTCTGTATTGGTAACCTGGCGTATGTCTAGATGCGGGAGTCGGTAGTTGTGAAAATGGCGCCGACTGCTTGTTTGCCCTCCTTTTATTATAAGGAAAAGTTTTCAGGATTGTCCAGCCTTTCCGTAGGAGATCAACCACAAACATTGTGATACGAGATTTTAATTTATATGATTAATAGCTACGCCCTGCCGTAAATTTCGATCCTGTGGAAAATAGAAAATCACCACATAGCATCCCATGGGAACATTTTTTCGGGATAAAAACTCTTGTGTTAATCCAAGTTACCCTCTATGTGTGTAAAATTTCATGAAAATCGGTTAACAGTTTTTGCGTGAAGGAGTAACAAACATACATACAAACTTTCGCATTTATAATATGTATTAATAAGATAGGATAATATACCTTGTCAGTCCGATAAAGACTGAAAAGGAATTTG
>LUGF01044741.1:556759-581838 GCA_001625245.1 Calycopis cecrops
GGTGGATCCGATTATAAAATTGTACTTGGATTGGGGCTTGGAAATTCTGTGATAGTATTGAATACTTTAGTGTGCAAATCAGTATTTTTGTTATACGACGAGTAATTTTGTTTTAGAATGCTTATATCTGTGGTTTTAACAAAATTTTCGTAGTAAAATTAGATAAATAAAGTCGCTAACTCTGATATATTTTAGACATTTTATTATACTACACATTTAGTTATACAATTATTTAATTTGATAAACAGTCATTTATTTGATATGCTGGTACATTATTAGTGGATAATTGTTGTTTGCTTAAATTTTAAACAGAGGTGCAATTAAAAATTCCCCATTTAAAATTCAAATTCGCGTGAAGTTGTTTATTATCGATATATTATGTCGATAGATCTGCAATGTTCTGCACTAAAGATATTCTCATTTGGTCTTTCTTTTCTGTCTAAAGGAAATGCTTTGCCTTGGCATAGCCATCGGGAATGTCAAAAATGTTTTAGCTATTTTGAAGTAGAAAAATTGCGTAGTAAGGTGCCTCGCCGTACACAACACCAACCTGAAGTAATGGCTACTAATGAATAATGGGATAATCCGTAATAAGTTTTCTATCTGTTGTTACCGGGGTAAACAATATCACATATTTGTCGCGTCATGTGCCGTTTGTTCCAGACTTTCATTGTGGTAACGTAAACGTATCTTTACTTTGGTCAAATCAGGTCAGGATCGGGTAGATTTATGTTTTTAAATTTTATACTAGGCTTTTTTATAGTAGTATAGTAAGGCAAATAAATTGCCGGATGCATTTTCATGCCTTCAACGCCCATAGACATCCGCATAAAAGTTATACTGATTGCCCTCCGCGCGACAGCGCTGCTGTCACTTTCCGCCAGTAACAATACCTATTAGATTATTGGAATTTTTCATAAGCCATTTCTTTATCTAGAACCTGTACTAGTTTTAAACCATTCCCGCAACCGCAACCGGGTTACTGCGCCCTGATTCATTCATATTTGCTCAGATAAGATTACAAGGAACACGAACACGTGTTCACCTGTGCCATAGACAAATACGCGCGTCCGTCAAATGTTGCATAGATAAAATAAAGCCCATCAAACAACAGTCAAGTTGACAATGACAGTAAATATCATATTTATAGCATCAAGCTATAATTTAATTTATCATCTTTATATATATCTTTATATGATAACCGAAACCCCATCGAAATAGGCCCATCCATTTGAGAGCTTATCACACACAAAAATTTATGTCAATCCACAGTGTGTCAATCATAATTTCCTCCTCTTTTTCGCGAAGGTTAGAAATTAGTAAACCAAGAGCTTGTTTAACATGTATAAAGTGTGTGCTTCCCGTGTATGCTACACTACTACACTAAAAACTCTTAAGAGCACAGCTCTTGTCGGTGGAGTCCCTTCCAAATGTTCCTGTCCTCTGCTAATCTCTTTAGCCCTCGTACGTCACGACGTTTACCTTCTCCTTTAGTTGGTCTACATATGCCCTTCTTGACCTCCCTCTTCCTCTCCTCGCTTTTATTTGTCTCGTTTTAATGAGCTCGTCGTGCCGCACTAGGTGGCCAAACATCTTGCCTCTTTTCACTTCCAGCGCCTTCTGCAGAGTTCTTTTCTCTCCTACAAGTTCTAAAATCTCATCATTACGTTTTTTTTCCTTCCAGCTAACTCTCTCCATCCGCCTCCAGCACCACATTTCAAAAGCTTCAAGTCTTTCGGCGTCCCGTTTCAGTAACGTCCATGCCTCGCTTCCGTATAGGGCTATGCTCCATATATTAGATTTAATAAACCTCTTTTTTGTAACTTTATTTATTTTTGATGTGAAAACGTTTTTCTTTGAATTGAAAGCCGCTTTGGCCATAGATATTATGCGGGATATAATGTCTGATGTGGCTCTAGAGTCGTTACAAATAAGGCCTTGTATGCACCTAGGTAATAATGCAAGGTCAAGTAAAACAATACACCAAGTCATTGTAACATTAAAAAAAATATGTGCTTTAGACCACACAACTGAAGTAAAACTTAATTATTGATTTTCATTACAGCCGTTACAACGACATAACATGTCATATAATATTTATTTGTAAACACAAAAAAGTATCACTTAAATCTAATTAGAATTTTGAATTTGAATGACAACTTCCATTGGCCTCGCACGATGTGTGATTTTTGTAACGATCTCGCCAGCTTACTCCCAAAGTCAAGCGCGTGTATAGCGTGTTTTACTTTAAAAAATCTTAATTAGCGAATAGGTAGGTACTTAACTCATAAAAGCCTGTGTATCAAATTCCAGCTCGGTCGGTAGTTTCGGCGGCGCGTTGAGCACGGGGTCAGACATTGACTCTTTACAACGCTTAGAAAATTGCTTGATTATTTGGAACATACCTGACCGGGCAACTCGTTGCTGTAGAAACAAAAATATCGCGCTCATTAATCCTAACAAAATATAATTAAAATTCTCTTGTTTGCGAAATTCAATAATTTCATTCGCCTGGACAAACATCTCGACACTTTTTAGGGTCCGTATCCAAATGGCAAAATACGGAACCCTTATAGATTCGTCATATCTGTTTGTCTGCTTTTCTATCCGTCCATCTGTCAGTCCGTCCGTCCGTATGTCACAGCCATTTTTTTTTGACACTATTGGGCCTTCGTAGTTGAAATTCTGCACAATTTTGTATTCTTTGAGCCGCTCTTCGAATTTTGAATAAAAATATATTAAATTAAAAAATAAAAAGAAATATACAGAACTGAATCTCAATTTTTTTTCATACAACTTGTCTGTGAAGGGTATCTAAGAGTACTTAGATCTTTAAAAATCACATTAAGGTTACCAAAACCATTTTTCGTCAAAACCAATTGTTTGAAAGATAGACTCTTCCAAAGTGAAAAAATGAGTGTCCACCCCTCTAACTTTTAAAATAAGAGAGTGAGAAATCTGCTGTAGATATCAATGAAATCTTTCAACGAAAGTTGCTTTGAGCGTGATATCATTATTCCTTTTTAAAAAATACATTTACAAAAAAAAACAAATACATCTTTGTCGTTCATACACACGCTATGAAGAACCAAGTTATTTTTATAAATAATGGTACGGAACCCCACAAGCACGATCCGACTCGCACTTGACAGGCTTTTTCAATAGGTACATGGACTTTAATATATTATTATAACCGCGTGATTGTTGTATTATTGCAGCACACACATTTCAATTGTATCAAATAATCAATTAGTTCCGATTTCGGCCGCGCGGAGCCTTATCCCGCGCGCTCTACAGAGACAGCGGGAAGACGTTACTCCGCGCCGCTATCCTCCTGGTAATTTCCCGCGGGAGCCCGGCTGGATGTCCTACTCCCGGATATTGAGATGCCTTCTTCTTAATGTACTTCGTGTGTTTACTCACGTGGCGCTGGTTACAATAATATTTATGGTCGGCCGCTGCGTAGGCAATGAAATATCAGAAGTGTGAAAATTTTATGTATTTTTATTTTTTATCGTGAAAACAACATTTGCATGAAACATGCCACTGGAATAGAAAACAATCTGAAATCATATATTTTTTATTTTTAAGGAGTAGTTTTTTTAAAAATTATACGACAAATAATTGAAACTTCTACTGTAACTTAAAAATAGGATTTATTCGTTTTAACCGTTCTAAAACTTTCATCATACTCTTCAAGTGTTCTCGTTTTACGAAGTTAGATGAACCTTCAAATGAAGATATTAAAAAACTTGCACCACACAAAAGTATAAGCAAACTTAAAAATATACATTTTAAGTTACGCGCAGTGTTTGTAGGGTTAAAGCTCCGGGAAGCTTTTTACAAGTGCCCTGGCTTTACCACGTTAAAAGAGCTCTAGCGTGGTCTGTTAAGGTGGTAAAGTCTCTCTCTTCTGGTCTGGTCTGGTCTTAGGGCTCAGGGCACATTTATCTTTTAGTCATTTGTATTTAAACAGAGCGGAATTTGAAAAATAGGCCCAGGCAAGCTTGCTCCAACTGTTTCGGTTTAATAATAATCATAGGTCGTAATTTATAATCAATTAATACCTAATAACGCCTGGAATATGCGTTTACAGGAATTAGGTTGTTCTCAGGGACATATGCTGCAGGTTCGCTCGTCAATTTGGACAACCCTCATACTTATTCGTCTCAGAAAGACATTCTATTTGTTAATTTAAAAATGTGATATAGATTTTGGTGTGGTAACGGACTAATTTTATTTCTTCATTATTGTTTTTAACTTGCTATACATTTTGGTGTTTATAACTTACACATTTTTTCTTAGATCTACGAGTAGAGTAGAGTAGAGTAGAGTCGAGTAGAGTAGAGTAGAGTAGAGTAGATTAGAGTAGATTAGAGTAGAGTAGAGTAAAGCCCACAATAGAGTTCGTCACTGACGTCCAAAACGAGATTTATACAATCCTACAATAATTTGATTATAATTTGATATTAGTTTGAAAACAAAAATCCTACTAACAGCTAACAGAGCCTTTACAAAATACACCTATGAGGCCACAGCCTGGTCACAGGCAGCCATAACTCAGGCTCAGCCGACGCCGGTCACGCCAACAGGTGTAGCGACTTAGTTTCATTGTCGCCTCGCCTGCTCGTGTGGCGACGGGGCCAAATTGAGATGAATACGATGCCGGTCGGGGTTTTGTTTGTCTTCGTGGCCATTGATCGAGGATTAATGCAGCAGAGATACGTTTACACTAGCGGACGCCCGCAACTTCGTTTACGTAAATCCGTTTTTTTACCGCAGCTGGTTAAAAAATGTTTATAAGCCTTCCTCGCTAAATGGACTAACTAATACTGAAATAATTTTTCAAATCCAACCAATGGTTCCAGATATTAGCGCGTTCAAACAAACAAACAAAAAAAACAAACTCTTCAGCTTTATATTATTCATGTGTACATGTGTAGGTATGTCCAGTAGCCTTCAAACATTGCATCATTGTTGTAGACCTGCTAAATCGGTCAAACCATTACCTATATGTATATTTATTTATTCCAATATATGTACAGAGTCTTAACGTATGTGAAACCGTAGGATACAGCTATATCTAAAGTTGCAAATTTACTGCACTAAATCTTTATTTATTATAGCCATTCATCATGTTAATATCCCCAAAGAAATAACCGAGAACAATAATAAGATGTTTAAAACGTTATAACGCACACAACATTTCCCCCCATTGCATTAAATGTGCAATATTTTGCACAATAAATAACGGGGAGCAACAAAATACGTACTTAGCAATAAGGCAAAAATTAAATTCCCGCCCGCCCTACAAATCATGGGCTTATAAAATTAAACGTGGCTGCGCGGTGGAGCCACGATAGCGATAGGGCGGGCTCACACCACAAGCTGTGTATCGCTTAAGAGTGCTCACATAGAGAAACAGGTCACCGGTACCGACAAAACCTGTACGGGTCGGGTACGGTAAATATTATATTTATTATACTTATTTTTAATATACATTTCATATAATATTTATGTTTAAATGTTTTTCTATGTACGCACCCTAAGTAGTATCGTGTCTTTAATTGTGATTATATACTGCGAGATGTACAATATACACAATAAAAGAAACTATTACTTTAAAAGTGTGTAAAAGTTAAAGTTTAAAAGAAACTAGTATTTAAACGAATAGTTTAAGTTGGAAGATTGCCATCTGTTTTTCCAAAATTTTTGTTTGTTTCGATCGGAGCTTAATGTATACTACATGCCTTCGGAGATGTCAACATTATGTTAGTGTAAACATATTATTAACATATAGACATTATTTCAGATTGAAGATGAGAAAATGGAAAATATATTAAGTAAATCTTTTTTATATATAAAATAAATGTTTGTCTTTATGTCATGGAAGAACTCAAAAACTACTAGAATTATTATGAAAATTGGTATATACATTTTTCCACGGAGGTTTGTATGATATGTTCATTGATGCCACTCGCCACCAGGTGGCGCTGCAGAGTAACAACTTCTACCCCGTTCAACCGATTCTCATGAAAATCAGTATGATGATGTATTTTTAATGGGTAAGAAATTTATGGCATAGCAACGCGCACCGGGTACAGCTAGTGATATATGAAAATGAATGTTTGTTTGTATGTTCTTTATAGAATCGTAAACTATACAATTGATCATGTGATGGTCTTTAGCAAAGTTGTTGTGCATGACCCCCCCAATAAATCTTATCATGTTCGTGACACGATGTTTGTCTAGGCTCTAGAGTCTAGACTAATCTATGAATCTACTGAACCAGTTTTTTTCAACTTTTTCCAACTTAAAATATTGGCTTTATAGTTTACTAATTGTACCGTGCGCACGTTGCTACACCACCAACAGATACATCAGCATGAACTATCACAGCAATACATAAAATTCATTGAAATAACTGGCGCCATCATTAGCATATGTCAGTCTGTGATAACGTAGCATTCAAATGTTGAAAGAATTTTTGAAATCTTTCCAGTACTTTCGGAGCCTATCCGTTACGTACATACACACAAATCATTCCTGTTCATAATATTAATTTATATAATTAAAATTATTGTAAGCTTCAACATAGCTCAGCATAGCTCAGCTTTGAGCACATACCTTACAATTGTTTATTACCGCGGCCCGGTGAATTTACATTCATTGCCCCGAGCTTATAATGAGGTAGCGAGTAGCGAATAGTGTTACTCACACGTGGCGACCACGTAGCCTACACTGAGTAACTATTTAAATAAACATACAGAGGGTGTGTAATCTGATATAGGGAACAAGCTTCTAGACTGCCACGCTAACTAGTGGCTGAAATGTGAACCTTATGCTAGCAAATTTTCGTTTGTACATATGGTAAGACATAATGTCAACATGTCATTGTCATTGTCTTTTGCTTAGTGTTTTGCTAGCACTTGATTCCTAAAATGCCTCTATGTTCCGTGCGCAGTCCAGTATAATAATTCTTATCTTTACTAGTATTATAAACGCTAAAGTTTGGATGTGTGGATGTTTGTTACGCAATCGCACCAAAACTTATGAACGAATTTGGGGAAAATTTATTGTAGCGTATGTACCTACCAGAATAAGAACTACAGAAGCTAAAGGAATACTAACTTTTGAACGTAGTTTTGTCTCGGGTAACGCTAATAAATTCGGGGAGACTACTAATATTACAAACTAGTTTCCGCCCGCAGCTTCGCCTGCGTGTATTTCGGACTTTAAAAATGGCGGTTCTCAATTCTTCCGAATAAGTTGAGCCGACCCAGGGGATAAAAAGTATTATATCATCTAAATCATATAATACCCTATCTGTATAACAAATTTTATCAAAATCCATTCAGTAGTTTCAGCGTGATTGACGGACAAACATCCAAACAAAGAAACTTTCACATTTATAATTTGCGTATTTAATAATATTAGTGTGATGCAAAGCCTACAAAAGGTATGCATATTTTTTAATTCTTTCACGTTTGTAAACAGAGACGAAATTCGACACAATTATAGATTATCACCTGGGATAACATAGAAATACATTTCAAACACCATAAAATGAATAGTTTTCTTGTAATGTTATGTTTACATTACGTCATGCGGGTGTTACCACGGGCTCCATGGTCAGATGTGGAACATAATGCGGTTAAAGAATTCTCATAACAAATAAACGGAAATCTCCAAGTCTAGGAGCCCCTCAGCATCAAAGCGTCTGCTATGGACCTCGAGCCGGAAGTGGCGCATTAGACCGGGATCACTTCCGGTGCTCGTTGTGTCACTGACGTTTTGACACTCAGCCCGATTTGACAACTAATTTTGACAGGACTCTCGCTAATGGGTTTTGTAACGAAAGTTTTGTGATAATTGATTGTTTTGGAGGCCCGAAAGTCTCTAAAGTATACAAGTTAGTAGTACTGCTTCATTGCAGTCCCACTAGTTCTTACATTCGGAAAGTTACCTCACTCGTATAATGCGTATTTAAAAAGTTTTTACAATCTACATTTTTAGCTCTACAGATTATTTTGAACTAAAACTATCTTTACGCGCGTTTGACTTGGGTAAGCTGGCGAGAGCGTTACAAAAACGTGTTGATCAAGCGATGCCAACGGACGTTGTCATTCAAATTCAAATTCGGTATAAGATCGATGATTTCGTAAAACTTTTTTGTATTTAAAAAATAAATACATATGACATGTCATTGTAACTACGGTAATGAATTTTTGTATATTCAATAATTAAGTTTTACTTCAGTTGTGTGGTCTAAAACAGACATCTTTTTATGGTTCCTGGGGTTTTAAGTATTAATGATGAACTCATGAAGATGTCTGAGATGTTATCGTTTATTGCCGTAATCTCCGAGTGAAGGTTTGTTTGCAGTTGTCTGTACAGATAGCTCAGGAGATACTATTGTTCTCAGTTAAGCCGAGTTGATCACGGGGCTTAGGGCTTTGTATATTTAATTACTTATGAAGACCTTGAGGAGACATTATTTGTCTGCGTGAAATGAATATTACAACATAATTTGTTGCTATAAAAAATGGTACTGTACATACTGGTGCGTTCAACACAGAGATAACGAAATTGGTACATTCACACCACAGAATTTTACTTTGCTAGTAAGTGGACGTGAGTTCTTATAAGCGTTTAAAAAAGGAAAAAATAAAGTAAAAATATTGGCATAATTTGTGTCCAAATTAAGAAAGAAATAATGCAAAATAATCATCTTTTCTTATACCTGATTAAATAGCTAAATAGTATGTAATTACGAATTTGTTTGTTTTTCAAGTGTACAAAATAATAACCAAAATGTGTTCACATAGTTCCGTTAGTGTCAAATTCGGGGTGAATAGACAAATAAATTTCATTTAAAACATTGTTTGAGCTGTTTAGGTCCTAACTTTTTAAAATACCTTTTTTTACTCTCTTCGAAGCTACTTACTTAAACATTCACAAGTAGCTTCTGCATAGTGTCCTAGCCTCAGTACACAACAAACTTGTTACAGAATTCACAAAGTGTTTACCAAGTTTTATAAAAGGGAGGGTAGACGAAGTTTAATGGGTTCCGTAGCGCACCTGTTGTACGGAGATAAGTCACCGCCCGGTTCGGAGTCCGGGGAGTGTTCCGATGTTTATTACACTTTAATAACACGAGAGATGGATATGAGGCGGAGCCAAGTGTGGGTGCTATTTCTTTAACTACAAAAGATAGTTGACAAAACATCTGACCCCTTATGAATAAACATGGATTAACTTTATCCAAGTATTAACCTAGTATTAAACTGGCGTCTGTCAAATCACATACTGTTTATGTGTTTATTATTATGGAATTTTACAGATGCCAGGTTAATCTATATAATTATATAAAACTCAAACGTGACATAGCCATCTATCATCGCAAAGCCCAAACCACTGGACGGATCAAGCTGAAAAAATTGGCATCCAGGTAGATGTTACGACGTAGGCATCCGCTAAGAAAGGATTTTTAGAAATTCAACCCCTAAGGGGGTGAAATAGGGTGTTAAAGTTTATGTGGATTTCTTGGAAATTAAGCGCGGGTGAAACCGCGGGGCACAGCTAGTACTTGGATAAAGTTAATCTTTGTTTATTCATAACAGGGCTGATGTACAGGTACCTACTATCCCATTGTAAGTGATTCTTTGGGATTAGAATGCTGGACCCAAGTTTTTCAGTTAGGTAGACTTCAAATTTATCTGTAAAAACGCATTTTTATGTAGGTTTTATGCGTGTTAGCGAAATATCTAAAATTATTTTTTATATTTTTGCTTACACCTACCTCTTTCTATTTCGTGAATACCGAGCATTTGAGCGAGAGGTGCCTCTCAGGTCGTGCCAGTCCACAGCAGCATGGGACTAATTCTTACAAAAATCCTATGATTAGTATAGCAGTAAGATTATAAGTAGTACAGTGTTACTCTACATAATATAATTCGTATAGATAGAGTAGATTGGAGGTAAAGTAACATTAGGCTGATTAAAAGAGATGTACAGATTTTTAACGGTATTTAATTACATACCCTTTGAAAATAGAATGAGAATAGATATAGAATGAGAGTAAAAAAAAATCATAAGCCCCCAGGAATAACATTGTACCTAATCTTTTTTCATTAACATCTAAACAAAACCAAACAAACTGTCCAACTTTATTAAATTAGTGTAATTTAAAATTTTGAAAAACGGCCATGTTTCAACTTAGTTAACACCTTCCAACAAAGTTCACGTAGGTATAATGAAATTTTTGTAATTTTTAACCTGTCGCCGCAGCGCGGCGGCGGGGGTGTTGTGGGCCCTGACACCAACTTTTTAAATTAACCCTCCGGAGGTGCCAGATTAATTAACGTGTGCAAATTGACACGTGGAACTTGAAATTAACATGCGAATTATTAAAGGTGTGGTATTATCCGGTCTTGGGTTTGTCAGAGCGAGATGTCAATATTTTATATCTCACTCCTTCAGCGTAATTCACGAAGTTCGAACATCGATATATCAGTGAACCTGTTGATAGATTTTAGACCTTTAGGTACCTAATTATATAAACTATCTTGTGGTAAGCAAAGACCACAGACGTGGGGTCCCTGATTTGAATCCCTAGTCGGAGCAAAACGTGTGAAACAAATGTAATTGACTATTTATGCAAATTCTAATATCAGTGCGAGGTCAGGAAATTGGCGGTTTCGAACCACCGTGATTCGGAAGCACGTTGAGCGACCCCACAAGGTCTCTTCGGTCGTGTAGGACTTACGTGCCATCAGACTAGGGGTATGTTTAGCGACGACTAGGGGTATGTCGCTAAACTGGTGGACCGATTTTTACCCAAGAAAATCCATTGCAAGGAAACTGGCTACTTTGGAAAAGAACTCATCGGAATCGGTACATCCGTTTGGAAGCTACCATTCCACAGACAGATTAATATATACACAAGGACATTGACTTCAAAGTTTTGTAAGTTTTTTCGCTAGTCAAAAAAATTAGGGACTGTTTAATTTTGTAAGAGGTGCCACACTGCATGCTTGAATGCAATCACGACCGGGGAGGTACCTCTCGCTTACACGAGACCGGCGTAAAGTGACAGCTGTGCTGTCGCGTTTCGTGCGGTGTGCATGTAGCTGGTGGCCCATGGAGGTGGGAGGATACAGGAGGGCATCGCATCTGTACGGCCTCTATGCGGATGTCTATGAGCGTCACGAAAATGGCTCCGACTGCTCGTTTGCCCCCTATACTATAAAAAAACACCGGGTAGCAAGTAATAAATAAAAAAGTTTAGTTCTCAAGTTTAAAACTTCCTAAGTAGTACTTGCCGTGATCGGTACTAGAACACAATCAGCACGGCGACGGTACAGCAGTACCCAGTAGTTAAGTTAGTTTTCGCTAACAATTCGTAGTTTTAATTGACTACCGATGGTTTAACGACCGAGCTCGCGACGCGCCCAGTTTGTGCAACAATTTTTACGGCAGCGGCGATTATAATAAAACCACCGGTTAGTTATTTAACAAGCCCGAGTTTCAGTCGCTTAACAACAGCCCTGACTGCGGGAGGACTGAATTTACAGATGTCCTGACGTCACAAGTTGTATAAATTACCCCAAGGTTTATAGTGTTATTCTGATAAATGCAATTGTGTCTGCTACAGTGAGGTGTTATGTTTATTTTTTGATTTCTTTATTTCTGTCATTCGGCCCCAGAGTTGTAGTGTTAGAGTTCAATGGTTACCTCGCACTAATCAACTAAGAAACGGATCGTAACCGTATCACCGCCGCGCGCCGGTCAGTATTCTTTGTATGAAACTACATACTGCAATGCACACTAATGGGAAACGTAACGTAATCGTATAGTCTTCACTTTTCTAGGCGAGGCGTTTACGATCCCTTTCCTAGTTGATAAGTGTGCTGCGACCATAATTTTCTGCTTATAATCATCATCACCGCTCAGTCTAGTGAATGCAACAGGAGGCCTGTTTCATTTATGTTCTACTTCTACTCACAGCGCCATCACCAATTCGGAGACGAGTTTCTAGGAGACAAACCGTTGTAACAGGCTTTGTCGTCTTATTAACTTTGTATAAAAAATAGTGGCATTAATATCTCATAAGGGTAAGAGGGTACATCAAGGCTTGCCAACCATCCCGCTACTTGCGGGACGTCCCGTTTCTGAGCCCCTTATCACGTCCCGCCCGGGGTGTGTGCAGCATGCTAAATGTCGCGCTTTTCTAATTTAACTAGAAACCCAGCTTGCATCCACATGCATAGACGCACGTCCGCCTGAATGATAAGCCACGCAAATATCAAGAAAAATATTCATTCGGTTAAAGTAATACTGATTATTCAGATTTGAAAAGATAGTTTTTTTTTGTTAATTCTAAACACAATTAGTTGGATCCCGCTTTTTTAACCGCTGTCCCGCATTTGAAATAATTGATTCCCACAAATGGTTGGCAAGCCTTGGTACATCAGTATATTATATTTTGTGAGGTTTTAATGCATGTCGATAGTCAATAAATGTCTCCGACTATACACCTGCCTGTTTACACTATAAACATGCAGTGGAAGTATTTTGTTAACACAATCCCACATTTGAACTCGTACCTAATCCCGATCTGCTAACTTGTATTATAACTCACGGGTTGTTTAACAAAAACCCCATAATACCATATTACGGAACTCCCAACTGTTAACAAGTACACGACCTGACATAGATGTAATGAATAATATAGATACACGTTATATTTCTTTTAATGTGCCATTTGTGAAAAAAATTAACTAAAATAATTATAATACTTAGTCCTTTTTCCTAGTGGTTTTTGGGGATTTTATTAGTTTTTTATAGTATTAGTGGTAAAAATATTATACCTAACTATATTAATAGTTTTGAATTTAAAAAAAAATGCTAATTGACTCGTTTTGAAAAGCTCCATGCATGGATAAGGAGAAAAATAGAAAAGACTAGACTAGATTGTAATTTATGTAAACGAAACCAAAATAAATTGTCAAAGGATTAACTTCAATTTTCCAATTAAACGTATGTATATATTTGTATTTAAAAACTTCATTTAAAAATAGTTCTAAGGCGACCCTTGATGACCGCGCTAGTCATGATTACTATCAATAATTTGTCTTTAGTGCATTACCGGACCAAGAAATGGCAGCATTTCACTGTTATTTTTACAAAAATAAGCTTTTAGAAATAAGCTCCAGTAAGATTAATAGTAAAGAGTATATAATTAATAATATATCAATGGCCAATCTAATACGGGAACGGTCTCGCGAGCGGGAGCAGCAGGTAATGAAAGGCAACGAACCGGCGAACTCGCGGGGCCGCCGGATACAAGGCGAGGGGGTAGCTCGGATTGCATATTGGATTAATTTTTTATCGTCGGCTTATGTGGAGCAAACGTCTTGCTTTTTAGTCTGATGAAGTTGGGGGATGAGGGAATATATTGCAGTCGGCAATGTGCCGTCTTGTAGTTTATTTACTTTTATATCTTATGGGGACAAACAACAAATAGGTTTGGTACCGATAGCTAAACATGAAAATCCGCACGGATAGCGTTTGCAGACTCTTTGCCCTCAATCATTAATGAGTGAATTAGGACGTTCAAGCCCGACTCTGTTGCAATACACCAATGCAACTACCTCTCAGGTACCGTGCTTTGCATGAGTAACCAGCGTATGGCGAACCTCAACCATCTTGGCGCGGCCTAAAGGTGCATTAGGCTTCTTTTATTATTCACTTTTATTGTTTAGTCTCCAAGTTATTGTTTACGAGAAACTAATTGGGGTCGATGTTAAAATATTATTGGAACACTTAAATGTTTTTTAATTTTTTTGTCTGTTTGTTTGTCTGGGCTCATCTCCGAAACTACTGGTTGGATTCGAATGAAACTTTTGTAGTGTATAGATACTAAGCCTGGCCAACATCAAAAACACATTTTACTGCGGTAAAAGCGCTCATTCCTACGGGAAATCGGAATTTCGGAATGCACTGCAAGCAAACAATAACAAATCGCTTTGATTATAATATTACTACGCTACGCGAACGAAGTCGCACCAGCTAGTATCTATATAAAATATATTATGCAATATATTATATATTTTTTTATTTATATAATCGGGTATGCAAGCTATAGTGTCAATTTTCCCATATTCGAAAATGTATACAATTCATTTTTTTAATGTATTTTAGGACTTTTATTTTAGGTTATATATAAATATCATACGCCGCTATATCTAACGATCGCCATGCTGGCGGCTCGGCTTATAAGTTTTAAGTTTCCGATGGCAAGCAATATTTAAAGTGTCGGACGCACGCCTAGAGCCCGCCGCCCGCGGGCATATTTTTATTTTTAAATGACATCCTGCTAAGAGAAATTTCTAGACTGTTATTTCTACTTACATTTTTTACTGTTGCTAAATAGCATATCTATTTCTAATACAAATATTAAATGACAGTGACTAGTAACAAGTGCGTTCCAAAAACCACTGCCAGTACCTACATTTCAGAACTTTTACAGTTGACAAATCCATAAGTTTTTAGTGCTATGAATGAATGAATGTATAAAATATACTTTAATATGCCTATTACAGAATACAGAAAAAAGTAAGATTATAAAGTGATTAACTAGTACTCCGTCGGCACTAATCAGTAGATTTCGGAATGCGGCCTTTATGAATTGTTTGTCATTTGACATATTAAGTATGTTTTATCATTATAGGAAAAGAGTCAAACATAAAAAATTAAAATCCTAATCATATATGTAATTAAGAACTGGTATGTTTATTAGAATAGATAGCTATTAGATTAGAATTAGGAACATGTTTAAAAGCCGTCTTGGAGCTTCTTCCTGTTAACTAAAGGTATGTTAGTGTATAATATCATAGAACGTATTATTATGTAGATCACTTAATATGTGACTTACTGATCATCAGATTAGATCCAACCCACCTACTACACGTACTATTTATTTCTCATTTCATTTTGTATCATTTTATCACATGTTAGTACATGTAATAATATATAATGTATAAATAGACAATTTGTAATTTATGCACAATAATTATTAGAAGAGTGTTGAATTTTATTCATCTTAAACAACCTTGTAATGTAAATTCAATAAACGCTAAACGTAAACACATAAATAAACATAATGTGACATAGTAATATGATTTAACTGAACCATCCACGTGAACGTCGACTTATGCGGTCTCGAGTCACGCAGCACCGCGTAAGTCGTGTGCGGCGGCGTGTGAGCGCCTGCTAATGAACGCGGAGTCGAAGCCGCGCCCCGGCAGGGAACTTCCGCGGCGGCGGGCACGTCTCCTGTAGCAGTCTAACTAATTTGCTAAGAGTACATTTAGAATATTTAGTGGCGGTATTGTAAGTTACACTACTAGCTTTTACACATGGCTAATGTGCAATCATAGTATCATTTGTATATGGATTTTACTCCATAATGGTCGCCGCACACTTATCAACTCACGAAGAAACGCCTCGCCTAGAAATGCGAAGACGATACGATTACGTTACGTTCCCCATTACTATTTACTGTGCCTTGTGTTGTGTACTGGCTCGAGGTGATACGGTTACGATCCCTTTCAGAGTTGATAAGTGTGTGGCGACCATAAGGAACGTTAAGAAATATACATTGTCTAATAACTTATTAGCTTCCACGTGTGCACAATTTGTTCAATATCTATATTAAGTATATAGACGTGGAAGGGCATGCACCTTGTAAGAGGAAGGCGCCTGTAGAGAGGTGAGGTACTTCTAGTTGGAAATTCGCTGCTTCTTTCTTGTTGCTGATGATACCGCCAAGTGACAGCTACGTCGCGTTTCGTGCAATTTGTGAGTTTCCGATGGTTCGTTGGACGGAGGAGAAAAGGAGGGAAACACGTCTGCATATCAAACACCAAAAGACCCGACTCCTCTTTTGACCCTCATACTATATGTTTAATTAAAAACCTGTTCCATAGCCGAAAAGTAATAAAACAAATACGTAAAAACTCAGTATTTATAGCGACTGAAAATGTATGACGCTACTACGTGTATTATATTTCATGCCACGCGATACGAGCACTAAATCCCCCCTTTTTCCACCATTTTGTAAAGCTCCACCGAGGTCCATCGATCAATCTCCAAATTAAAAGTAATGGAGCCTGCTCTGTGGGCTTTGGCGATGTTTTCTGTCCGGGCACCAATTAGTACGGCTTTCGGTGAGAAATATGTTTGTCTGTCTATCGGCTTACACGATGGGTGTCGTTTAGCGTTTGCTTTAAGAGCTTTGACTGCTCGTTTGCCTCCGAACGCACGAGCACATATAAAAAAGTAGATTTGTCCTGAGGGCCATTTCAATAGGATACATTTACCAGATCAAGTCTACAACTGGCCGTGCTTTGAACTTTTCTAGCTTTTCAGTCATGTCAACAGTCTTACTCAGGCGATGTTATGAGGTTCCTGGAATCTATTCCAATAATTTTCAGAGTAATATGCCTTTGTATGTGTATGTTAGGTACTTGTTTACGTTTGTCTGTATAATAAAAAGAAGTTTATTGAAAATTACATTTTTTCGATTAATTAACATTTATTTACATTAATTTCGCGCTCTCGCTCAGCAGAACGTGACAATGACTTATGATTTATCGTGCGTGCAGCATGCGCGTTCATTGTTTTATTGTTACAGACACATGCCAAGTGGAAGTAGAACAAGTCTGACAGATCAGAGGTGACAGCTGATGCCTAAGTTACTGCATCTTTACTGGTAAAACGCAGCTCTCTACCTCCGGTGATATGCTTACAGCTGTCTCTAAGTCATGGTCGTAATGTCATACATCCCTCTCTCTCTTGTCATCTGTACCTAACCATAGACATCATCTGTGGTATAAGTATTCAGTGTACGGTCTATGACTAAAAATAGACAACACATACACTAATCACTAAACATTTATAAGACGTTATTATGTCAAAAATAATTAAACCAGACCTTTATAAGGAAGTTAAAGGAATTCAACTGTATCATTGCCAAATCTCAGCTGCTGAAGTTGGCAGCTGAAACTCTCGCGACTCATCGCCGTCATGATGACTTGGGAAATTTCAGCCGTCCTATCCATCACCGCCGTTGACAACGCGGCACCTTTTATATTTTACACCTAAAGCTTCGGACACACCCCATGATATCCGCAACTTGTTGAAGACGGTGTTTAGTAGGTATGTTAGTATAGCCGCAATTTGTGGTTGCACTCGCTTTACCCGATTACTCTGATATTTCTTTTAAAAGATTTATTTAAATCGAGATTTAGTTCTTGAGATGAAAGAGAAAGAGAGGCTGAAGAAGTAACGTAAACCAACTCCTCACCCTTATAATATTTGTATTGGTTTAAATCTCCCGGTACCGACCACGTGTTCGCTGCCTGTTTTTGAAGCGTCAATGAACGTCCGCGGTAACCGAAAGATTAAGATCCTCCATGTTCTTTCTTACGGTACTTAGCATAGAACATACTTTGGACTTCGAGTTCAAATAAATCAAATTAATCAATTCGAATACATAAAAACCACGTGTGTCAGCCTCGATACGTGAATAGTTTACCCCACTGGTAAAGTTTTCCCTTGAGAACTAACATGGTTCTGAAGCGAAAAGTAATCAGTTCCACACGATTTTAGTCCCTAAATTTTATCGCGGGACTTATTTCATAAGGAGTATAAGCTTAATCCATCGACTAAGAATACCATCAAGGAAACAAGTCCAAAATATGAGTGTAATATGTCAGTGTGCTCCGCTCCTAATACGCGGCGCGTGACTGGGCATATCCTGGGCCTCTTTGACAGCTTGAGCGGCCATTTGCGCTAAACCGTTGCATTCACTGTAATAAATTGAATATTAATGGCGGGGGAATTAAAAAACGGCCAGAGGTGGCGGTTCCGTATTGTTAGAGGCACGAATCTGAGAGCTACAGTGTTGTTTTATCTCCCAATACCCCTGCTATTAGATTTAACATTGTTTGCTTTATAGGTGACGCCATTTTAGAGATTCCACCGCGCCGTTCCTCATATTTTAATTTACATTCAAAACTAACATGCCCTGCATTAAAAATAAAAACAATAATGTGTTATATTTGCGTATTATCATCTCCGTCATTTCCATCATCCCCATTAGCAGCTAGAAGACCTCCACTGCTGGACGAAGGCCTCCCCCAGAGAGCCTCAAAGGTCACAGTCACCAGCTGCTTGCACCCAGCGGCTCCCTGCGACCTTAGTTTGGTCATCAGGCCACCGCGTCGGGGCTGTCTAAAGGTGCTTACATAGTGAAACATTTCGATAATTATCAGTACCGTCCCGTACAGGTTTTGTCGGTACCGGTAACCTGTTTCTCTATAAGTAAACACCCTAGTAGTGCGCTTTGCGCCCATAATATAATAACCAGCCAGAAGAGTGAACCCGAAGTGAGAGTCTTGGCCTCCGAAACCAGAGTTCTCATTATAATAATAATTTATTGTTTTTTGAATTGACATTTACACTTAGGCAGAACTAAAATCTTTGAGTAGGTATTCAGATACACTTATCTCCATCAATGTCACGATCATCGTTATGGGAAGACTCGCCCTCCAAGGATCCCTAAAATCCTTTTGTGCCAATTTTAGAGCAGGAACAATAAAACCTGTATTTCTCCTGGAGGAATTACACCGGCCTCTGATGGGATCACGTTTTATAAAAGGAAGAAATTTATTCCCGTTTCCACCGACTTCAAAAAAATGTACATTTTTTTTCGTTTCAAAAATGTACTGCAACGTTTTATCGATAGGTACTGTAATGTATTTATATCTGAGCAGTCATTGTCAGCATGTTAAAGTGGTATGCATGTTCAACAACAGATCGAGCTGTCTCGAGTACGTGTCCATTGGGCAAAAAGTGTTATTAGGTTTTAAATTCCTGTGTGTGTTGTGATGTCTGTTAAATAACCTGTGAGGCTTGGGAAGAACTACAAGTCGACGTTCCTGTGCCTGGTATGGGACTGCTGCCCCATTGAGGGAATAGAGTGAGACCGTGAAATGCGAAGTGCCTTTGTTTTGTATTGACATTCATAGCTCACGTACTCACACATAGGAACTCATATATAGGTAGATTTTGTACCGTGATTTGATACCTGAAGTAGGTAGTTCAATTTGTAGTCGATCGTAAAGCAGGTCCGGTGGAGCGAGGCGCGGCAGCTGGCTGCTTGTTTACACATACTGACACGTACGGCCCGCGCGACGCTGAGCGACGTCACTGCTGAGATACGCCGAACTGACCGGCACGGAGCTGCTCGAAAAAATGAGGGCAACTGAATTACTCTAATTGCATTTACCTTCTGGACCATGGAGGGGGGAGGGGGTAGGAGGGCCACAAGTCTGTATATGCGGATGTCTATGGGTGTCAGTTATGAAAATATCTCCGAATTTTCGTTTACCTCCTAATGCCATTGAAAAGTGGAATTTGCACCCGATAACAATTTTCTTCGCGCAATAAATATATTGAATGAGTGCGGAAGTGCTGCTCCATTAGTCCATCACATAACACCACGGTGAAGGTGTATGCGTGGTCACGAGTGTTCGTAACTAGTGGGTTACGACATATTAGTAAGTGGTAGTGCCCTTGCTCTACACAGCCGAATCTGACCAGCAATGGGATATACTTTTTACAAACGCGACCTTTGCTGTCGAGTTTCGTGAGGTATTTGAGTTTCCGGTGCCCAATTGAAGGGCAGGCGGAGATGGGGAAGACTGCGTAACATCTGTGTGGATGTTTATGGCCCCGCTTGTACAAGTAAAAACAAGTAGTTTTTGCTTGTATATCGGAAACAGTGCACTGCAGATAGACTTCGATATCAAATAAAAGCTCATCAAATTCTCTACAATTTTTATCATATATATTTTTACGTATCTCAAATCATTTAAGAGATAACCGCATATGACGTTTTCAAACGAACATTATCTACCACAGTTTTGCGCTCCTAAACAGTTGTTCTGAGAAATAGAACTAAAAGGTCTAAGAAGGAAAAGTTGTAAAGAAATAAATTTCCTTTAATTCAACCACTTCCATCTTTTAGTATAGAGTTGCACTTTAGGTACCAAAATTGTTTTAATTTAAAATCTGTACTTATTTATAATTAATTTTGAATTTTGTATAATTTTTACATAATGTGTCATAAAATGGAATGTAGTTTAATTATGAAAATTAAACCCTAGCCCTGTCCTGGGAAGAGCCGTCGAAACAAACTCAGCGGGCCTCATGATGTGTGATGAGATAGAAAAGTAAAAAATATAAAATACAAATACATATGCATATTATAAGTACAAAAACAGCCTGAGAGGAGGGTACTAATCCTAAGATGTGGTATCTGTCATAAAATCTGTTACCTTATAGTATGCCTTACCATATAAACGCTCTTTTGGGACGATTAAGTAAATGAAATGGTTTTTTACTTACAACAGTGTACAAGTATTATTCCCTAATAAACGTCTATTCTATTCTATTTAAGGCTCCGTCATTTGTCTATTAAAATATCCAGTCCCAACAAAACTCAAACAAACAAATCAATTAAACCGGACGTGGACGGAAATGAATATTCTAAAATCAAGCGAATCGTGTGTCCGCGAGCTATTCAACAAAAATACACCGGCCTATTAAAATTTCACATACGGACGGACAGCGGGCAGGCGCCGAAATAGATTGGCTTACGTGTTCACAGGACGATAGGATGCGATCGTCATTATTGTATCGTCAATTCTTGCATCAAGATTATATTTAGTATCAATTTCTTTGCCTGCACATGCGATTTCTAATTTATTAGATGTGTTTGTGGCACACAGGTAAAACCTGGATTACACCATGTTTACCTAGGAAATTTTTACCTATAAATCCCAGATTATATATTCCAATATATTCCCAATATATTTTAATTTCCAATATTTTTTACACATTTTGTTCTTTCGTTGCCGATTAACAAATTAAATACTACTAATATTGTAAATGCGAAAGTTTGTATGTTTGTTTGTTTGTATGTTTGTTACTACTTTACGCAAAAACTGTTGAACCGATTTTCATGAAATTTGGCACATACATAGAGAGAAACTTGGATTAACACATGGGATGGTTTTTGTCCCGAAAAAATATTCCTTTGGGATGCCATGGGATGATTTTTTATTTTCCACGCGATCGAAATATATGCGAGAGAAACCGCGAGGCGCAGCTAGTTAAAATAATAAAAGCGATAGTATGTACTAATAGTAATAAGACTAATAAGTGAAATATCCGTAGTGAGTAATGACTGTATATTTGTCTATAGGTATGGTGGTGAACGGGTTCGTGAATGTGGTGATCACCACCATAGAAAAGAGGTTCGGCCTCCGCTCCATGCAGACGGGGGTCATAGCGGGCGGGTGAGTAACCATTCTGAACTAGACGATTTCTCATCTTCACGTTAAGTTGCAGTTAAGATGTTGCTTTTTATTTAGTTAGGTTAAGTTATGTTTTGTATTTTTCTATTTAGAGACAGTTTCACATATAGAAGAGTTCATTTTGGTTTGGTTTTTATTTATAAAGAACGAGTAGTTACTACAACTTAGCTCTAAATATTAAATTAAGTGTTTTACGTTCAGTAACATTTACAAATGTCACGAGCGGGATGATGAGCGAAGAAGTGCCACTTCTGTGAACGAGTCCACTGCTAATGTCTGTGAACAATGGCGATTGACAATTTTTTTTTTTTTTTTTATATTTATGATATAGGGGGGCAAACGAGCAGTCGGATCCATTTTCGTGACTACCGACGCCCATAGACATCCGCATAGACTATAGAGGCTATACAGATGCGCTGCCATCCTTTCTCCTCCCACCTCCATGGGCCACCGGCTACTTACACACCGCACGAAACGCGACAGCACAGCTGTCACTTCACGCCGGTCTCGTGTAAGCGAGAGGTACCTCCCCGGTCGTGCCGGCCCAATTCGGCTGCATGCAAGCATGCAGTGTGGCACTACCTCTTACAAAATTGATATATAATTAGTTGTTAGTTGATCACCGATGTTATGTATAATGACATAAAATTATATTATGTAACTAACATAATATAATATTATGTCGTTATACAACCTAACATTTGCTTATAGGCTTTATCTCGAAAATTGAACGTCACTTGCATTTGCTGTTCAGCTCGTCTTTCGAGGCACAGCATATAGCTATCTCACCAGCCTTTAGTTAAGCTGAAAACTAAGCTATACTAGAAAGAAATAATGTGTTTGTTTACACAATTCCAAGTAACAAATGGTCTAAAAAGGTTGCATATCGGTCTCAAGCTCGGCATCTGCTGGCTTGCTCAGTTTGCCTGTCTTCCGTCTACTAAACTGTCAGCTTATCTTCCGTCTACTGACCTCAACTCTCCCCCCCAGCTACGACATGGCGTCGTTCCTGTGCCTGGCGCCGGTGACGTACCTGGGCGGGCGGGCGGCCTCCTCCAAGCCGCGCTGGCTGGGCTGGGGCGTGCTGCTGATGGGCGCCGGCTCGCTGCTGTTCGCGCTGCCCCACTTCCTCGTGCCGCCCTACAAGACGGCGGGAGAGGAGCCCGACGACCTGTGCCTCCACAATAGAACCGAGGTAAGATCGTCTCACCTCAGTAATAATACGTAGAGTTCTCGATAGAATGTATCTCTCAGTATGATGATAGAATTCGTCTAGGAATTTGCTAAGAGGTGGTGTCGTGGTTGCTGCAGTCAACTTCCACCTGGGAGGTACCTCTTGTTCGTATGAATATAAAGTGACAGATATAATGTCGCCTTTTGAGCAGACTGTGAGGTTGAGCATTGGGGAGAAAGGAGGTAAGAGGGCAATGTACAATATTCATGTGTATTGGCATCTTTCAGAAATTAAATGGCTGGTCCAACTTGGAAATTGAACCGGAGAACGACGATCTGGTTGTACCATTACACTACCAGGCAGTCGGGACCTGGAGCATAGACTTACCTAAACAATGCGTAAGCAGTTTAGTCAGTCAGTGGTAGATTGGGATTTAAGACTTCTTTTATGGTATAGGGGAGCAAACGAGCAAACGAAAATCATTCTCATGACCACCGACGCCTATGAATATCCGCACAGACGCCACACAGATGCGCTGCCCTCCTTTCTCCTCCTACCTCCATGCTACTTACACACCGCACGAAACGCGACAGCACAGCTGTCACTTTACGCTGGTCTCGTGTAAGGTAGAGGCACCTGTCCTGCCGGCCCAATTCAGCTGCATGCAAACATGCAGTGTGAATGAATAAATTTCATTCATTCATTCAAAAAAAAAACATCAGTAAGCCATAAGCATGATAAACATACGGAAGACAACAACACTAGCTCAAAACAAAAGCTATAGCTAGTGTACGTACGTACAGCAGTACGAATATGCGTGGAGGTTTCGCTGCGCGCGCGCATTCACGGTCTGCAGGGCCCGACAGCCTGCGACCGGTTTGGCGGCTCATTCAGCGCCGCAGCTCGGCTGTTGACCTTGGGCCTCAACATCGTCACGCCATCGGCGTCCGTTTGCTGATCCATCGGTCGACAGAAACTTACGCTATTGTTAAACAGTCCTTTCTAAACATAGACCTTTGTCAAGTAATTAAAAAACGCTGGTAATATATTAAAGATTCGGAAGACGTTCGGTGGATATTTTTCGCCACGTTTACAAGGTTGGAACTTTGGAAGCCATAATCACAGTACGCGTTTTTTATGGCATAAGGGGTCAAACGTGCAGTCAGATTTTCATGACTATTGACATCCGATAGTGGTCATACATATGCGTTGCCCTACCTCCTCCCCCTTTCATGGGCCACTGGCTTACTCGGCGCACGAAACGCAGCACTTTATGCCGGCATCGCGTCGAGAGGTACCTCCCCGGTAGTGCCTTCCCAATTCGGCTGCATGCAAGCGTGGCTCTTATCTTTCCAATCTATGTACATAGGTACATAATGTACTAGCTGTTACCCGCGGCTTCGCTCGCGTGATTTTTCGCGATAAACAGGAGCCGAAGGCACTCTTTAGTCCTTCAACTATCTCCATACTAAATATCACGTCGACGATCCGTTGATTCGATTTGATGTGAAAGAAGGACAAACTAACACGTTTGCATTTATAATAATGCCATATGATGGTAATGGCCTAATTTGCTTGTACTATGCAGCCGGCGCTCCAGTGCTCGCGCTCGTCCGGCGGCGGCGGCTGGGCGGTGGCCGTGTTCGTGGCCGCGCAGCTTCTGCACGGCGCCGGCGCCACGCCGCTCTTCACGCTGGGAGTCACGTACATCGACGAGAACGTCTCCAAGAAGATGTCTTCTGTGTACTTGGGTGAGGATTTCCTAGAGAGAGAAAGAGGGACGTGGAGGGAAGAGAGAGAGAGAGAGAGAGAAGTAACAGATTTAGCATTCGCAGCCCTAAAATGAATGGCGGGACTCATATCCACGCTAAGAAAAACCATTGCCTATTTTTTTACAGGATAAAGGGCAAACGATTTGAAGAGGAAGAGGTAGTGTCACACTGCATGCTTGCATGCAGGCGAATTGGGCCGGCACGACCGGGGAGGTATCTCTCGCTTACACGAGATCGGCGTAAAGTGACAGCTGTGCTGTCGCGTTTCGTGCGGTGTGTGCGTCTCCGATGGCTGACTGTGGGAGGAATAGGAATGAGGGCAGCGCATCTGTATAAACTCTATGCAGATATTTATGAGAGTCGGTAGCCAGCTATTAAAAAGTGTGTGCTTGAGACCACACAACTGAAGTAAAACTTATTCACTTAATGCACAGATTCAATCTATAATTACTCCAAGATTACCGTAGTTACAATGACATAACATTAAATACAAAAAGTTTCACATAAATGGAATTTGAATTTTGAATTTGTATGACAACTTCCATTGGCCTCGCCCGATGTGTGATTTTTGTAACGCTCTCGCCAGTTTACTCCCCACGTCAAGAGCGAGTATAGAAGTCTTACTTCAAAAATATAAATTAAAGAAAAGGTTTTTTTAAATGAGCAAAAACGTTTTAACCAGTT
>LUGF01044741.1:666253-683171 GCA_001625245.1 Calycopis cecrops
ATGCGAAGTAGATAATAAACAGATAATAATTATTCTATTGATCGCTATTCATGCTAATGTGGCCTGAATCAGAGACACAGTTGGAGAAAGCGGTAGTGGCGTGCTTCGTTAGAGCTGAATTTTAGTGGCACGCACCTCCCCAGCACCACTTAGCTCTATGCTGATCTGTTTCGAGCAGTTTAGAAATTTTCGTTAGCGCATAGAAGAGGAGAAGAGAATGAGATTTTTGAAGAGGTACTGCCACACTAAAATGACAGCTGTACTGTCGCGTTTCGTGCGGTGCGTAAGTAGCCGGTGGTTCATGAAGGTGGGAGGAGAAAAGAGGGGCATCGTATCTGTATAGCCTCTATGCAGATGTTTACGGTATGGTCTGCGGTACATCAATTGAATGTAGATAATATATACCAGCGCTACATACACTTGATAGAAATGAGTCATTTTTCATTCAGGAAACCATCGAAATACCCTTATAAAATTTCAACCCAATCGCTTCATCCGTTTAGAATGCTACCCGTTTTGCCATGGCAATGGGGATAAATAGTATTCTATGTATGTCCTCTGGTTCTAAGCTACCTCTCCACCAATTTTCAGCCAAATCGGTTCATCCGTTCTTGGGTTATAAATAATGTAACTAACACCACTTTCTTTTATATAATACTTATAAGTTAAATAAATATATTGTGTAGTTAACGTTTCTCCGTAAAAACACAAGAAACAGCAAATAAAACACGTATCAAAATTATTAATAAGAGGTAGTGCTCCTTCATTGCCTGTGAGTCAGTGTCTTATTAACTCGGATAGAGGGCGCGAACCATAATAAGTACGGATCTTTTCTGAAACTTTCACTAAAGCAGCGAAATATTTTTTCTTACCAGATATAAATGTAATTTATACGTAACAATAATGAAGCAATGATAAATCGTATTGATATAATTGTAGTTGTCGATGATAATTATATCTAATGACTTGTTCCTTATCGGTTATTTACCAGCACATTTCTAACTCTATCATACTTGACTCGCTATCATAGGTATTTAATCAAATGGAATTCCTGTTGCAAATTTTATTTTATAAATATTTTTACTAAAAAGCAGCAATAGCATCGTTGCTGAATTCTATATAAATCGGACGTAGCTCTGTTATCAGGGGTTTATATGGATATTAACATCTCTTAAGAGAAGCGCTTCCTATTCTTGTGACACTTAGCACTTAAGCACTAGCAAATTTGAAAATTAGACTAAGACCTTCACCGTGTTTAGATCAATATCGGAATTCCCGCTACACATGAAAATGGAAAAGATTTAGATATTTAGATCGAGATTAAGATATTTCGCATGTTGGCACCTCCACTGATTACAGTATCGTATCTCAAATTATTCGTCGCGTTTTTGAGTCAAAGACGAAATAAATCTAATTTTTATCTACCGGTGTGAATACGGGAATTATTCTGTAAATATTTATTACAATGTATATGCCGCTCTTATTGTTAATGAAGTTGTATAATATTTATTTGTTATTTATTCATTATTTAATAGGTGCATTAAAGTCCGTTTATTGGTTAAGTAACGTATCATTAGAGCTTATTATATAAATTGGGCATTAGCGCCGATTTACGTTACCAACTTTTTCATATTTTTTTCACCATTTCTATTCACCACAACTTAGCCATTTAAGTTATACCAATATCATTCCTGCTTAAACTTTTTAATTTACTTTAGTAATGATAAAGAAAGCTGAATACTTTGTATTGTCAAAAAAGAAGGGTAAGATAATAATAGCTGGCTCTATAGTAGAGCCCCGTTAGATATTTTTTGGCCAACATTTTATGCATTTTTCTAGTCTTTTTGTAGAATTACGGCTTGCTGAATAAATATTATAAAATCTCGTTATTTCAAACTTGGTAGAACTACGTTTCAACGGAGTGTGATATGAAAGTAAAATAAGTTTGGTAAATTGAAGACTTTAATTTCAGTTCATGTTCCTCACCGAACTAAATACAATAATAATTTAATTTATCTTAAGCTATCTGCCTGTACCAGCGCCTAGTTGAAAATACATAATTATGTGTGTTGTGTATATAATAATAGTATTATAAAAAAAATTTAAACTGAAGTTTGTTAGAAACTATTAATCCTCAGTGATCACCATTTTTAAATCAAATCTGTATTCTCTCTTCCTATTTTATCTCTTTAAATATATATATAATTTAAAATCATTAATTATCATTTTGAATAATTTAATTACTGTCTTATACGTTCATTATTTTGTAGTATTTTTTGAAAGTCCACTTAACATTGTTTCAAATCAGAGACGACGTTTTTCGAAATTACTAGATCACATTTTATTCATTAACATCCAGAATGTAATAAAAAATCCTAGGGAGTGGTTTAACCACTTCACCTATTCAAATATTTTAGTTTAATTTAGTTATAAAATATTTAATATCGGTTAATTGGAGGAATCCAGGAGTTTGTTTCTATCTACGTAGTCTTGAATATCAGGATCGGCTGCGATGATCTTCTTCCCCTCCTCAGAATTCATAGCCACCGCTTCACCGTGGAAGGTTTCTTCCGAGTAGACACACGTCTCTTTTCTCATGGTACCGTGCAGCTGTAATGTAAGTAAATAAACAATTAAAACAAATTATATGTATAATGAAACCCGGCTAGAGATAATGAAGCCGTACGGGAACCAGCTCTTAGTTTGGCCACAGGTTTGGCTATCTATTCTTCTTTTAGTTTTTTATGATTTTTTACATTATGAAATTATTTTGATTAAGTATCTAGCCACTAGTCATTTATATAAGTTTATTGTTGGATAGTTGATGAAATATTAAATTATTATTTAACGGAAATTGTTACTCAGTCATCGAAATTTTTAATTATAAACGCATTGCAGTAACTAGATAGTAGTAGATTTAGATTTTTGCCTATAGTTATTTTAATTTTGTGCTTATTTGTACATTGGCTAGTTTCGATACCATACTTATATTATCTTACCTTATCCCACAGCGACGTATTGAATCCAAAGTTGCAATGGAAGAACAGGTGATGGAGGTCGTGGAACTCCGCCGGCGGCTGCCAGGGCTGCCACCACTGGGTTTCGAAGTTGATGCCGGAGTGGTCGATGATACCGTGGTAGTAGTTATACATGGCGACTGCGAAGAATGGTACTGGAAATAATAAATATTAATGTTATGGTGTTTTTTTTTTCAGTTTCTCGGGGAAATGCTTTGCGCACTACCACCGGACTTCGGTGAGATCCGGTGGAGTTTTTATTACGTAGAAAAATACTTTCATTCATTTTAAATTAAAATTTCTAAGCTCTGCTTCTGTAATGCGCAAAAAACAGATGTTCCAGAATATTGGCTGTTCCATTGGAAATTTTAAGTTTCATTTACATTGGGAGAATTATTTCCATTCTGTACAGTTTTTTTGAAAATAATGAAATAAAAAATATATTTGGTGTTTTTTTTATAAATAGAGCAAATCATATCTTGTACATTTTTTGTTTAAAATATTAATATTTTCACTGACTCTAAATTTACATTTACCAACATTTTGCTTTAGTCGCAAACACAAATACATACAAACTATGTAGGAAGTAACCTCAAATGACACTCACTCCAATGAACATTGACAGTAAAGAGCGGCAGCGCCATCGTCATCTGTATGTGCATGATCTCCACGGGGTGGATGGCCGTCACCGCGAAGGCTGTGGGCTGCTTGTACTTGTGGTGGATCTTGTGGAAGTGCTTGTACAAGAACCTGGTGTGGTACAGCCTATGGAGCATGTAGGTTGTGTAGTCCTGTCAAAATAAACATGGTTGATTAATTATAATTGAAAAACGACATTTAAATTCCATATTCATAAGATGGTGTAAATTAATATATTATAATATTATTGAAGTTAACCTGCTTTACATACAGTATGTGAAGCCTAGCACAGAAAAGTTCAGTTACATGCAGAATTAGCTCCTCTTTCTGTGCTTGTTCGTGAGAGATGTTATTAAGTATGTTAGAGTAATTGAATAATAAGCCTGTACTAATACAAGTAAAATATTATGAATTTGAAGGCACATTGACAATTTGGTTTTCCAAATAATCAGGTTAGAATCTTGTAGATACTATTACGCGTTTTATTTTTTAGTTCTTATAATTATTTTTTTTGTTTCTTAGTCATTAATTTTAGTCCAACTAAACCTTTTTAAATGTAAGTGGTGTAAAGTTAACAAAAAAATTACATCTATATTTTACTTACCGAATAAATGAACAGGATAGGAAACTGGAGGAAGAACCACCACCATCCGTACTCGTCGAACTGATAGTACACGGTCGAGGGGTTGCCGTTGTAGATGTAGCACGCGAGGAGCGAAGAGAAAGAACCGGTGAAGAAAAGCGAGAGAGTGCCGAGCAGGATCTCGTGCCGCTCCAGCTCCGGCGAGATCCACTTGGTCGGCTGGATCTTCCACTCATGCGCCAGGTGACGTCTTCGGACGTAGAAGTACCACTGCGCAAATAAGCGCATTTTAAATAGGCTACATGACGAATGTGGCAAAAAAAATTAAAGAGTGACACAAAAATTAATATAAGAAAAAAACAATAAATTAAAGTGAAAACTACGACAGCAATTAAAAGTTTAAAAAAGTTATATTAATAGACACCTAAAACATAAACATTTTATTCATGAGACCTTTTAACATCGTCTTTTGCAAAGACAACACAAGTCTTCGTTTGCATGTTTCTAAATATTTAATTAAAAACTTTTAAACCAAATATGTAACAAAAGTAAAATTTGTATAGGTTCCATAGAGGCCACCTTTGTTTTTTAATTCTCGTCCATAAGTCGATTGTATTATTTAGAGATTGTCAGAATTATTGGTTGGAATTATTGGTATTATTCATAAAAAATATTCAAATTTTTCAATATTTTTGGTTTCATGTAATTTAGATAAAAAAATATATTCATATTTACAAGATTTGTCAGATCAAGTCTTATCTATCAATTGAAAATATTCATTTGTATGAGGAACTCAAAAACTATCATATTCACTATAGGTGCTAGCATTAATTAAAACTATTTTAAAAATTTCAAAAAAAATTTTCTGAAAGAATACTCAAATTATTGATTTGATTAAACATTTTTTGATAATACATTGTTAATAAAGTTTACTTAATTTGTGTTTCGACATAATTTAACTACGGTATAGTGTAGGTTGGTTGGTAATCACAGAGTTCGTAGACATTATCCATTAAACTCAGCGCGCCGGATGTCCATTAATCCAATAATACCGATCCCCGTTGCAATTCCAATAGAACAGACTAAGATCGAATCCAAAATAATTGACTTTCCAATCTACTTGAACTTTCAATAATAGTGATTTATCAAAGTGGCCAGTTTAACTGGTATGACTAAAGTAGTGTAACTGGAAGGTTTTGATGTGAAAAGTCTTTATTTTCACATCCCTAGCCGTACCATTCGAGCTACAGCGGTAATAGAAGCCAACTATATAGAACATATTATTATATGGGAGCTGGATGGCGCAGGGTCAATTTAATAATCATTGAGTAAACTCACGTGTAAAAATCCACCAATAAGGAAATACATCCCGTAAGAAACAATATGCGCTGATATAAAGATGTACGCAAAGTGCTCCATCTTCAAGTTCTCCAGCGTCAACAGCTTGTAGATTTCCTCTGTGGTTCCGTTTCCTTGGTTCTGCGTGTGTCCAGACACTTGCTTCAGTGCTGACACTAAGATGATCACCCATTCTCCTGAAATAAATGTTTAATTTCAATACGGAAAGGAAGAAAGAAGGAAAAAAGGACATTTAAGAAATGAACAACCATATTCACGTATGATAAGTAAATATACTGTTTAAAATTGTATTAAGAAATAAATTATTTTGCTTAGGGTTGTGTGTCTGCTGTATATTATGAACCGTGATAGTTAAATAGTTAATTTTTTTACAAGTGATTGTATTCTCTTGGCAATATAGAAAATTGTCGAATTTTATCAATGCTTCCAAGCACAAATATATAACCAATGATGCACTTTTATTATGTTTATTATTTATATCGACTAAAAACCTGGATGCATAAGACCTCGTAATTCCGGTGGCTCTTTGCGACGGAAATACGTGGACTCTGATAGCATTGCACTCTTCGTTGGAAATTATCTTTCTGATACAATGATTATGTCGTATAGCTCAGAAAGTGTGAGACTGCTATTAAATTATTAATAAAATGCATGTTATTTATTTTATGTTTATCATTGAGTATATTTAATTCGTCTAACATTATTATATATTACTTCTGTTAGTGTATAATTCTTTATTTTATTTCTTTGTAATTTGCAGTTAAGAAAATACGGGGGAAAGAAAACATCATGCCCTACGATGACATAAGCGCTTTCTTTGCCAAATTTCATCAGAACCCACTCGTCCATTTGAGCGTGATTAAAAGAACCTTTGAAAGTATTTGCTGAAACACTTGGCCATGTTCCATCTTCATTATTTTGCTCATTTTATTTATTACTTTCCTTATTGTAGACACAGACTTTTGTATGTACTATAGGCTACAATACGATAGTTTTATGTCTTAAAGAGGTCAGTTCGTTTTTGGTTAATTCAAATCCAACAAAGTACAAACAAAACATTTGTATTTTTCAAACTTTTATATGTAAAAGTGCCACATACTTACATGCAGCCAAATTGGACCGGCACGACCGGGGAGCTCTCGCTTAAACGAGACTGGCGGAAAGTGACAGCTGTGGTGTAACGTTTCGTGCGACGCGTAAGTAGCCGGTGGCACATGGTGGTGGGAGGAGAAAAGAGGGCAGTGCACCTGTATAGCCTTTATAAGGAAACAAATCTAGTAGATACTTAACTCCTTCTAATGCAGTCGAGTAAAAATATCAGAGCGGTAAAGGTTTTATGTGAATGGAGTTTGATGATAATAATGATAACGTCGAGAAAACTCAAGCTGCTTATAAATAATTTCTAAAGGAGCTTGTGCGCTAATTAGGAATTTCAGTATCTGAGGTTGAACAACTTTAAGTTGCCACGATTCATTTAATTTACGAGTACAAAACAGATATCAGATCCCCTTTGAGTGAAACTTCTAATATGGTGAAAGGACGATGAGCTCCGGGTAAATTTAATATCTTAATCCGTATAACGAGGTCGTCGGCTAATAAACTTGTGCTACATTTTCACTACGAAAGTATCACCCTCTCGGTCATGTTTCTATGATGGAAACACTAATTTATGGATGACATCGGACAGAAAATTTAATACGAGTATAAATATACTTCAGAGAAAGTTCATTGTGTTAAAATTATACTGATATGAAAAACATAGAGCCACTAGCACAATCATATATTGTAGCAGCAGAGAAAGTCTTGTTCTTATTAAGTAACTGTATTAAATAGTATACTAGAAGACATCTTGCATTAAGTGACATATTGTGGTCTAGTGTGAAGATAGGTTGTGTTGTTGTTTTTACTTGACATCTATTTTTATAAAATTGTAATTCTACTATTTTTTTTAAAGTGACAGTTTGCGAGCACTTTTGTTAATCTTCAACTAAAAGCTTCTGAACATAAATATAGAGTACCTGCTTGAATTAATTAAAGTCATTAACAAAGGTTAAGATATTAACAAAAAATCACTAAAAACTAGAGTATTATATAGTCTATGCGTGGAACAACGAATTTTGTTGTATGAAGCACCATTATTAATTATGATAACGTATCATTTTCTAATTAATCTGCGATACGTGGAAACTGATTGTTGCCGGGCTTGTTATCTGCGCAAATACATCATTACCAACTTTCCTAATGACATATTAATTATTACAGTTGATATTACCCAACATCTGTAACCTAATATCCTTGTCTCTGGTACTTTGAAGTATAAAATATGGTACAGTATCAAATGTTATTTGGTTGCAAAAGGTTTAGATATGTCTGTCGGTCGCTCTTACCGTCTGTTTGTCATATGAAGGTAAAACATTTAATTAAGAATGCTTATTCAAACTATAATTATTCATTTTTAGAAAATAATATAAAAAAAGAACCATCTAAGTTTTGGGATTTCATAAAGCAGCAGCGTCCGTCTAGTGGAATGCGCAGAGAATATGAGACTAATGGGAGAATAGTTACAGGTCATGAGGCTGCGAATGTCTTTGCGGCGTATTTCAGATCGGTTTACCTGCCCAATGAGCCCGATCTTGAGGTGGATAAAATATGCCGAGATCCGGATATATCTACTTCGCGAGTTTCGATAGAACATATATCTAGATATGACATAAGAACATCGGTAAAGAGTCTCAAAGCTCACTCCGCGCTAGGACCGGATGGTATCCCCCCCTACCCCATAAAGGACTGTATCTCAATGTTTTTAGAACCACTTTACTTCATATACAATATGTCGCTTTCAAATTGCTCTTATCCGTCCTTATGGAAAAAATCTCGCGTCACACCAGTTCCTAAGAGCGGCTGCAAGTCTAAAATTGATAATCACCGCCCTATTGCAATTATATCAGGTTTTGGTAAAGTTTTAGAAACGATCCTAAACAGCTACATAACAGCACAAATAAGACCACGACTGAGTGACTCGCAACATGGCATTCGCGCCTGCCGCTCGACGACAACTAACCTTATCAATTTTGTAGATTACACGTCAAAAGCGTTGGATCAAAGAAAGCAGGTTGGACGTCGCCTATTTTGAGTTCCAAAAAGCTTTTGACTGTGTCAATGTACTATTGATAAAATTTTGGAAGTTAGGTTTCACGTACAATTTAGTAAAATACTTTGCCAGTTATTTATCTGGTCGCGAACAATATGTACAGCTGGGGCGATTCCGTTCAGATCCGTATCCAGTACATTCCGGTGTAAGCCAGGGTAGTATCTTAGGCCCTACTCAATTTCTTATCATGTTCCACGATTTGCCTGAAGTACTCACTAACGCTCAGTGCCTAATGTTCGCTGACGATTTAAAATTATATTTAACAGTCACATAGTGACATAGATAAATTGTGCACGTGAAGTCGGGTAAATTATCCTTTAATGTATCTAAATGTAAAATCATGACCTACACTCGATCTCGTACGCTGATAATATATCCGTACAATATCGAGGGTAAGACTCTTACTAGAATTAATAATATTCGCGATCTAGGGATACTTCTTGATTCTTCTTTGACATTTAACGCACATATAAAAGCTATATGCCAGTCATCCTACAAGGCCCTTGGATTCATCATAAGACAAGCGTCAAGGTTTTAAAATAAAACAGCTGTTATGATTTTGTATTTTGCGTATGTGCGTAGTATTTTAGAATATAATGCCCTAATATGGAATCCGCATGAGGATAAGTACATACTAATGTTAGAACGTGTGCAGCGTGTTGCCCGTTTTCTTTATTTTAAACTGTACGGATACTACCCCTATCTGTACCCCTCGTTATTTGTGTATGGCATGGTGGGACTTGACTCATTGGAGTTGAGACGGAAATGTGCTATCGTGCTTCATTATTATTAATTAGTGAATAATAAAATTGACAATCCGGTGGCTTTGGGTAACTGTGGACTGTGGGTACCGCGCCTCAATGTATTGTGGCGCTCCCGGCCGCTGTTCGCGGTGGACGCGGTGCGGACGCGCGCTGCCGAGAGCGCACCGACTCACTCGGCACTCACTATGCTAAATTTATATAATTTTATATAATTATAAGATTGCTAGCTTCGAATAACACAGTCGACTTGTTCACAACTAATACGAATCAATTTTGTAAATCATGTTACATGTATTTTGAAAATATTTTGGATACTCACTAATATTATTGTACCTCATTATTGTTTGCAATGTAAAATTTTCTTCTCTGTACGTCTTGGATTTTACTGTTAGTGCAAAGAATTGTAAAATTGAAATAAATAAATAAATAAAAATAATAAATATGTTTCTTGGAAAGTATTCTTGCTGTGCCGCTTACGGACTTAGTTTGAAACTTTTTATGTTAACTTTAGCTCGCTATTAAAGTCTCCTGGACACTGTTCTGTCGAACTGCGCTGATCTTTTCTAGTGATTTTTGCAAGTGCTTGCTTCATCAGACCTAATAATTATTATGTAAAATATTATGCCTATTTTATATGATTAACAAAGTAAAGATATAATTTTAAGTTGATCATTGTATATAGGGATGAGAATTGTGATGTTATGATAATGGAAAACTGACTTATAATCCTCCTTCCCCCTCGGAGTAAAATAAATATAAAGCATTTGCGATATTTTAATGTATAATTACTTTCAAACCGATTTTCGGCCATCTGTGACAAGACATATCATATTGCATAAGTATTAGCGCAAACAGAAGTAAATTCTCCATTCCCTTTTTTCCCTTCTCCAATTTCGATGGGACGGCAACCCGACACCACCGAAGAGAAATCAGGCGCAAGACTGTCGCGACGGGTTAACGGGCTCTCCGAGGTACGGGGATGTAATATCGCCAATTTAGTAAATAAGACATTCGGGCCATGAGTACATTTTGAGTATATCTCGTTCCTTACCTACTAGCACTGACCGCCACCGTACATTTAGTACATACCATATTTGAAACTACGTCATATTGAATAATCTGAATGATATGAAATATTACATTTGATAATAAATTATTTTCAACGTAATTATGAGTGGGTTTGTATAAGTTTCTTGTACTATGATTCAGAAGAGATTACGAGTGCAAAGACAGCGCGGGTGCGCTCGTACTGAGAATGTACTTGCGAGTTGCTCGGGCGACCCTAGGGCGCGTTCACATAATATAACGTCTGTTTTACTGGAGATCCATTTTACTGGATCCGTTTTACTGGAGATAGTATTCAGAGCGCATTCACATATACGTCCGTTTTACTGGATCCGTTTTACTGGATCCGTTTTACTGGATCCGTTTTACTGGATCCCTTTTACTGGATCCGTTTTACTGGATCCGTTTTACTGGAGATAGTATTCAGAGCGCATTCACATATACGTCCGTTTTACTGGAGTTAGTATTCGCTACTGGAGATAGTATATCGGTTTATAGGATCTTTTTAACGGATACATCGCTTCTGGAGATTCACACAGCATTTACGCTACTGCACTTTTGTTCTTCTGTGTTCGCCTACTTTCTACGAGGATGGACGTTGTCGTGTTGTATTGGTACTATCGTCGTCTGCGTCTGAAGAAACCCCGGCGTTATTGGATACATCCATTATTAAGGCAAAGGTACGCAAGACTCGTGCGGTTCGATCCGATAAACGTATAATAAAAAATACTGGATCCAGTATACTGTATGTGTGAACTCGCTCATACAACTACATACGCTACCACATATCCGGTAAAACGGATCCAGTAAAACGGACGTATATGTGAATGTGCCGTAATAACTAATTATATATTTTTAGATAAAAAAACAATAAAAGCTATAATTTTACATATTATAAAAAAAATTGTGAAAATTCGTTCGCTCTCACTCCTACGTCGTGAGAATATCACCTTGAGTATTTTTTTTTACGGTACAGGGGGGCAAAAGAGCAGTCCGAGCCATTTCCATAACTACCGACGCTCATAGACATCCGCATAGAGATAATCAGACGCGTTGCCCTTCTTCCTCCTCCCACGTCCTGTGGCCAATTGTAATGAATCAGTAGACATGTACATAAAATGTAAGAGGTAGTGCCACACTGCTGGCATGCAGCCGAATTGGGCCGGCACGATCGGGGGGAGGGTCACCTCTCGCTTACACGAGCCTTGCGTAAAGTGACAGCTGTGCTGTCGCGTTTCGTGCGGTGTGTAAGTAGCCAGTGATCCAAGGAGGTGATAGAAGGACGGAGGGCAACGCATCTATTTATCTCTATGCGGATGTTTATGGGTGTCGGTAGACATGAAAATGGCTCTGACCGCTCGTCTGCCCCTCTATACCTAAATATATAATAGGAAATAGACATGACAGTAAGTATAACCACCGGGCGAGTGCGCTTGTACTGGCGTTGTACTTACGCAGAGTTCCCTGAACGACCCTAATTACTAGTTATCTACTGCTAGATAAAACTTTATATTTTAATGAAGTCAATAATAATAGATGATTATTATTGACTTCATTACATATATTGTGTTCAATACATATATATATATATTAAACATGATATACATGATGGATCAATTGATATATTTTATATTTTTGTTTCATTCTATTGACTACATGCGCTAGAATGGGACTAGCAGTTATGCACAGCTAAAGGTACAGAGTAATTTATATTACACATGAAAACTGAGGACTCCTGTGTACGAGACACAGGATTCCGTTATATGTATCCTCCTTGGATAGACTCTTTCAAAGAGATAATCTGTATCGCACTACAATATAAAATAACTGGCATTACAACGATGAAGAACGCTAACTTATATAATATCTTATATGAACTAAAATTATATGATTTTTGCCATTTATGATAATAGAAGTAGTGGCTCGGTGATGGTGTTCCATGACAATATGGTACCCTGATATGCGCCACGAAAGTATGAGTTGATAAGAAAGTCCGCTTCCAAGCCCCATGTAGTTTATATGTTATTATATTATTAAACAAATATATTGTTTACAAACACGATACCAACCGCCACACGACTCGTGACCGGCGTTAAAGGTTAATAGATTGTGGCGCTATAATGGTCAATTTTTTATCGTATCATTGTAAGTAATGTCTCTTGTGTAAAGCCACGCTATCGTTATCAAAAGTTGGCTACTGATTATTTCGGAGTAATTACAACATTTTTGCTTTCACTGTTGGCAAAAGCGTCAATAAAAATATTTAAATCAACTATTTTTCTGTCCTTAACGTACAAGGGTTTAGTGGTTTCCTAATCCGATATTGTGAACTTACTCTAATATACTAACCTCCGACACGTTTCGAAGTAATGAAAATAAATACGAATTATTTTGTCTCTGCTATAATTTTATTCAGAGACACATCTACTCACGCTCTTAAGATTTCGTACTAAGTTTAACATGACACTTAGAAGCACTTCAGATGTAATAACCGCTGAAAACGATTGAATTTTAAAAATCTATGTATTATCTCTTATTGTAAAAGCATTCATAGTGAAAGCTACTCATCTCAAAAAAATTGGGTATTTTAGTACTTTCAAGCTTATCATGAAAACAAAAACTTCAAATCATAGCTATAATCTCACATAACATTTTAATGTCTATATTCTTAATCTAGTGATAAAGGTATGGGCAAAATCAAATATGTTTGATATCGTTTAATACGTCGTCAATAAAGTAATTTCAACTCCAAACTCTATCTCTACGACATGTTTTCCTGATAATGTATTAGTGATGCTTAAAATCTGTAAGTTGGAAAAACGGTAAAGAAACAAGTATAATATTATATAAGTAGATAAAATTAAAAAAAAAATAGTTCTCAAAATTAGGAGTTAAATCACATTCGAGAGACTGCCCAATTAGTAAAAAAATACTTGTGTTGGGGTTGGCTCGCTCAATCCCATGTTTTTAAAAAGATGGTACCTATAGTACAAAGTGTATGGGATAGGTACGATTGTATATTCCCAAAAAATAATTAAAGAATGCTCTTGTGTGCTTTCCTAGAAAAGTGCATTGATTTCTCGTCAATCTGTGGCACATTTCCTGAAAAGTTAAAGCGCGCCATAGTACATCATTTGCATAAAAATGGTGATAAATACGACATAAATAATTATAAACGTATTACGCTAGTACCAACAATTTCTATGTTTATTTAAAAGAATTTTGTATCAGTAATTTTTAAATAACTTTAACATAATGTTAAAACCTTCGGGTATAACGGTATTTTTTTATTGTTAATATATTTTTTTTGTTGTTCGCAACAAAACAGTTTTTTTTAAATAAAACGACAGCACAAGCCACATTTCAACTAATACATAATACAACTAAATTTTTCGATAATAGAAGGGTTTCTGTCATTTTATTTGACATGAGTAAAGCCTCTGATAGCGTATATAAATAATTAATAAATGCGAAAATTACGAAGAAAGAGGATAATCTTTAAAATGACTTAGTTACTAAAAAGACTGATGCGTGAGACCGAATGCGTAAAACTCTGTCCATTAAGTTAATATTATGTATAATTTGCACGAAATGGCGCAGGTGTGCCACAATGAAGTATTTTAGGGCCTCTTCTATTTCTTCTTTATTCTTTTTCTATTGCTTATGCTGATATCAGTAATTGTACCCAAAAAAATCAGTAAATATTGGTCACCAATTACCAGTCATAAATGCAGTTAAAGATGTAATTGAATGGCTAAATGTTAATAATCTCAATATGAACAAATCAAATTAATTCAATTTTCTAGTAAAGAATTATTATTGAATTTTAAATTGAAATTTATTTGCGAAATTTTTAAGGATTACTCTAAATAGTCTGTGTGGTTAGAAGGTAAAAATAGATGTTTATAGTATATGTTTGAAGTAAATTAAATAAATTGGTATATGCCCTGCGCACTCTTAATAAGTAGCGATGCAGTTGTCGTAGCCTATCATGGTTGGCATCAGTGTTGAGATACGGCGTAGTTGTATGGGGAAACTCTACAACGATAAACATAATTTTCATGGCTAAAAATTGAATGCTTGAAATATCATTTTTGTTAAAACATTATGATCTACTATTTATTATGAGCTATAGGTAGGTAATAAGTGCGTGGCTCAGGAAATCTAACTCAACTGACAGTGCAAAGTGGTAGTGTAGTAGTGGTTTTATCAGAATAGCTGCTTTGCTATGGCGATAAAAATATATAAAACGATACCCAAGGAAGTTTGAAACTTACCACTGGTTTAGGATTAAATTAAAGAAAGGGTTTGTAGAAAAATGTTTTATAAACTAAATGACTTAATAAATAATTCTGCAAATACAATATAATCGTACTAATTTAATTTAAATTTTATTATTTAATATTCTTTAATTCTATGTTCAATCTTTAAAAAAACATTTATTATAATTCAAGAGAAACAGTTTAATAGTAATAGAGACAATTCAATATAATCGTTAATGCTAGGAACTTCAGGCTAAAAATAAGAATATAAAAAATCTGACGAATGATGATCTGATGATCTGACCAGAAAATAAACAATTCCCATAAAGTCCCTAATTAATATAAATGTCACTAAAGTATAACAATTAGATTTATTTTGAGCATTATTTATTTTTGTTTATGAATCTGATGATTGACGAATCTTATTCAGATTGCTACCAATCAATCATTGATGGAATACACTTTATTGTCGCCTTTGCATTGATAATGTGATAAAAATGAACACCTGTTTGATAACATCCCAGATCTGCACTACCGTCTATATCAATTCCAAAGTTCGATAAAACTAAAAACACCTGTTCGATAATGACCAAAATCTTATGTTATCTAATCCAAAATGTTAACTAAAGTCAAGGAGGTGATAATAATAATAATAATAATAATATCTGTGGCTGTTACACACTATTTTAGCCTTGCCCCATGTCAAGTGCCGACAGGACTTGTACGGGTACTAGACCACGGAAATATATTTTAATTGTTTTATTAATTTAAGACATTTTATATATTTTTACATTTTTATTATAGATATTTCTATAAAAAAATATTAAATATGTATAGTACATAGACAAGCACACATGACCTAGGCGGAATTAAAACCCGCAACCTTTGGCGTAACATGCGAGATCTGTACCATTTTTTTTGATAAAGCAGGAACCTTTACGCATGTTACCCAGGAGCCCGGGTGGCTCTGCCGTGTGCAGTGTCAGGCTCGGCAATTGGGTTGGCCCTACCATCTAAACCCCTGCAGGTGCCTTCAGCCGCTACAACTGAAGGATTCCGGATCTACAAGCAACAGGATCCCTCCCGCGACAGGATCTCCTTGGTGAAAAGGCCAGACTTCTCCTCCTTGCCTTTGAACAGTCCCTACTACAATAATATCGTGCAATAGGGTCTAGTCTCCATACTGGCCCCTGGTCCCAATGCACTATGGAAAATGGTAGTACAACGACAGATCAAAAATGGTTTTTCTCAATGTCGCTATTGCCATATTTTTTTTCTTATTACTTATACTTTAAGGTTTAAACTAAACTATCGTGAATGAATTATATATATACTAGCTAAAATAAATTAATAGTCATGCGACAAACTTATTGTTCCTACAAATACCCATTTAATGCTGTTCACTTCATCACTTTCAAAGTGATTTCAATGTAAAATTTTATAGGAATAGATATAAAGTATTATATATTTCTGAAAAGCTTATCTTTTGTAGATTTTAATGCATTTATAATATTTATAAGTTTATTTATAAGTTTTATTTAAAATTTACATGAAAAAAATATCTAAATAAAATGCGGCAAAAAAAGGTATTTTTCAAGTTCATCGAGACTTTTGACTGTTACCCACGTCTCCCCACGTCCTGTATTTGATAGTGATTTGTAGCATAGTTATCCATAAAAGACATTTATAAAAATTAGCTGCTAGTTTTTAATAATTTCGGACTTATGTGTAAAAGTGTGAGAAACGGAAAACCGCTATCTGTTGCGGTTTTATATATTTTCCTACACATAATATCAATGTTCGCGGTACGTTTTGTAAATTATTATGAATAATATATTGATGTAGATGATTGAGTGAAAAGTATTTATCATTTTGCATTCCATTTTAATTATACGTGTGATTTTTTTTATCAATTAGATGGCACACCACTCTTAAATTTCAAATGAAGAGTACCTAGATGTATTTTCTTATTTATTACGAACTAGCTGCGCCCCGCGGCTTCGCCCGCGTAAATTTCGATATCGTGGAAAATCATTCCATGGCATCCCTCAGGAACATTTTTTCGGGATAAAAAGTAT
>LUGF01044741.1:692040-707416 GCA_001625245.1 Calycopis cecrops
TGAGGTTAACGCTGATGTCGTGGTCTACTGAGTATTGTGTGTTAGAAAGGACGCTGATGTGCGTTCCACTGAGTGTTGTGTGGTCGAAGGGACGCTGATGTCCGGTCCACTGGGTGATGTGTGGTCGAAGAGACGCTGATGTCCGGTCCACTGGGTGATGTGTGGTCTAAGGGACGCTGATGTCTTGTCCACTGGGTGATGTGTAGTTGAAGGGACGCTGATGTCCGGTCCACTGGTTGTGTTGTCGAAATGATATGCCTTATTGTCTGTTCTAGAGGATAGGTTTTTCTGAGTCAGGATGAACGAGCGGTTATAAAATTATTGTCCTGTTTCAGATCCACACACATATAGTCGCCCGAGGACGAACGACGTGTCAGGTTGGCCGTGACGGTGATTGGCTGATTAATTACAAAAAGTGAATTCATTTGTTACTTAATTAGGATACTGTTGTAAAGATTTAGTTAACAATAGACTAGAGGGACGACTGTGTCGCACCCTCTGATGCAACGCTTTGCACGTGTGCAGGTAGCCAGGAGGAGGGGAGTGTGGAGGCCACGAGAGGGCGCTTGAGATCGCAGAGTGGGCAGAACGATTTGAGACGTAGTGGCGCACACACGTGCTCAGCGGAGTGTCTAGGTCTATTTTAAATTATTATTACGGTACTTTTTCACATAAATGTTAAATTGCAAGATGTCGATTTAACATGTCATTGTGAAGTTATAACGTGTGTTAATTATTATTAATCTCCTCTACCCGTAACCAATACGCCCACTGATTACCTCATCTGATAGAGACGGCCAAATGCCTACATATATATTAAAGAATAGTAGGAATATAAATTATTTATTTATTATTAATATATTTTTGAAAATAAAATATTAAACATACAACATTAGCTTTTCGACCCGTACCAACTAGATAATGATAACTTTGCTTATTTTACCTAAGAAAAGTAGGTACATTTGAAATCCATATTATAATTTAATATTTATTTTAAAAGTTGTATATAACCTGATGTATATAATCTAAATTTTACGTTTTGAGTCGCAAAAACTGCAAGTATAAAAATTTACTTAAACGACACTGGAGAAGTGATCATGATAGTTATGAGTAATGACAACAATATAAAAATAAATAAAACGTCGATATAGATCAAATTTATAGGTATTTGGTGTAGATGTTATAATATAAGCACGTAGCACCATCTTATGATCTCTCATATTATGATCAAAACATTATATTTTTAAATAACGACAGTTACTTAACAGAATATAAACTGCTATATGCAAAATCATACAACATATACATATTCAGTGAAGAAAATAAAATTTACATAAAACTTTTGTTAGAAAAATCACATAAGTTCCCCCAAAATAAATGTTACGTGCAGTCGTTTGTATGTAGTGTTTAGTCAGAATAAACTCATGGCACCTAAAAGAACATTTAAATAAAAAGAAATCTATTTTTGAAATGTTCCCTCTACCCTTACAGATACGGGCAGATCAGAAAATACATAATGTAATTTAAAGTCTTTTGTTGATGCATAAATTACTTTATCTACACTAATGTTGTAACATTCTACTTATGTTTTCAATACTTGACTTATAATAACTACTGTTATAGCTCAGACAACAAAAAACTTAATTTAAGCAATTTGACATGATGTTATAATATCCAAATCGATATCGTAAAATCTCATTAAAACACTGTGTGATAGCGAGAGAGAGAGAGAGAGTGGTGAGAGAGCCTTATTTCAAAATCTGAACAGCGCGCGTTCGCTCCTGATTGGCCCTGCGCGCGCTGCAGCTGCGCTGTCATTGGTTTAATGCCAACTTGCAAAGGATTAGCGAGAAAGAGACAAAGCTCTACAAAAAAATGAAAGCAAAAATGAACGCCACAGACAACGAATAATCTACTGTTTAGTAGAAATTTAAAAGTAAAGTCATGTGATTTTTTCACATTATATTTCAACATTGAAGCTAGTATTTTATTAACATTGAATTATAAAAAGTATATATTTACGCGCCGCAATTTTTGCAATCAAATTAAAGTATTTAATAAAAATATTTATCTTCAAAGAACATTACATTTTAAATCGTCGGTCAAGCCAGTCGTCGCCTCGTCGGTCAAACAGTCGTCGGTCCAACAACGAATGGGGCAATACGCGTGAATTTAATATTTCGCAATGTTTGAATAATTGATTAATTGCATTAGTGAAGATAAAGTAGTGTATGCAACTGCATATAACACGGGTATTAAAACACTCGTGAGGTACTATTTTGAAACTCGCATTCGCTCGTTTCAAAATTTCACACTCGTGTTTTAATACCCTTCTTTATATGACAGTTGCATAAACTACTATTACATCCGCACCATTTTCTATGGCCGCCAAGATACTCGTGGTGATTATAAAACTGAAGACTTTTAACAAAATCCATGATATAAGACAATGTACCTAATAAAATACTAAATAAATTACTGATGAAGAGGCGGTGTACTATCATGATACTAGCCTGTCCGTCAGTATCCTAACATACAAAAAAAAATACTTTACAGTCATTACAGTACAGAAAATAAAGTTACAAAAACCTCGATACATCATTTTATCTCAACAAACCAAATTAAAATAATTACTGTAATCAATTCTTAGATAAGTCTTGTTGACAAGGCAACTTTATCAATGATACAATATTCACTTACCTTATAAACTTTTGATATTCATAAAGTTGTAATAAATATTTATGGCACGTCTAATTGACACAAATTGCGAAACGCTTTTAAGACTTTTTTTCTTGTGAATTCTTATTGATAGCACAATATTATATTGTCGTCATTAATAACATGATTATTTCTTATCAGTCTACGTGTAAAGCTGTTATATTATCATTTTGATTTACACTTTTTCGGATCGCATCTATTCGCGAGCAGCAAAAAATTTAAAAGCATTATTAATTATTTGGAAAAATCGTTGGGAAGAAATCAATGGACTAATCGAAGTTCCCGTATTATGTTTTCTGTAATTCAAATATGACAGTATAGTCAGTTTAAAACCAAATTCTGTAACATGTTATCATTTTTTTTAAGTAGGCTAATCGCAGAATATCGGTTCGCAACGAACGCAATTATATCCGATTAAATGTCGCACGTCTTTGATATGTGAATGTTTAAGTGCAATCGGTAGTATCAAAATATCAGTGCATTAGGAAGTAGGAAGGATACTTCCGACTTCCGAACGTCCTATATGTTCATTGTTTGTATGTATTGTTCTCTCCGAATGTTGGATTTTATGAATTGATGATGATGAATTAAGGATTTTTATAGTTCTTGAGTAAAAGATTAATTATCTTGATCAAATTAATTAGTGTTATTATTATAATGTTGTTAAAATGGGATAGAAGATGTTAGACAGCCGTATCCAGTTTATAATCCCTATTGGGAATTATAAAACACGTGTCATCCACGATTACCCACGCGATTTTCATTGGTATAATTTGGATAAAAGTAATTCCGTATCCACATCGTATACAACTAAATCAATAAATTCCCCCCTGAACGAAAGGAAGATCATAAGCGTGCAGGTTTTAAAATTGACAATAGTAAACATGTTTAGTTTAAATTAAGATGCTGGTTCTATGTGAGAGTCAGATTACCTATTCAACAATTCTCTTGTTCCAATTGTGTTTTTCTATATCTATTATAACGATTTGCCATTGCAACTTATCGGCTTAATTTTTATATCTCTATTCTTAATAATGTTAATACCTCCGTTATTTTCTTTGTATGATAATAATAAGCACGTGCTTGCGTCATTATATCTACTAATTCGTAAGGTTTGTACAATAATGTAATTAAATATAATTCACCACTAGCAGCACTAATATCAGTTCTAATCTAGGGCCTAGGATAGTTACGAGAGGATCTTATTAGCATTTATTTATTTATTTCAAATTTACAATTATTTTTACTAACAGTAAAACCAAGACGTACATAGAAGAAAAAATTACATTACAAATAATAATTAGTGAGTATTAACAACACTTTCAAAGTACATATTGCATGACATAATAAATTGAGTCATATTAGTTGAGAACACGTCGACGTGGGAGCCGAATTTGTTTAAAAATTTAAAAAAAATGTGCATTTAAGGTAATGAACAGAAACGGACAGGTAGTTATTTTATAAAATATAACGTGTGTGGCACAGAGTACAAGCTAATGCACAGGAAAAAAAAATATTTATAAGTTTTCCCATTTCTCCATGGGAATGTAATATTTTACCGCGGTTAAAAATATCCTATGATATTGTGATAATGTAGCATTCAAATGGTGAAAAATGTTTTGAAATCGGTCCAGTAGTTTTGGAGCTTATTCATTACAAACGAACAAATCTTTCCTCTTTATTATTATAAAGTAAAAAAAATAATCTATACTATTGTATAGATTAATAACAGGAAGTACCACGCTGCATTCATACGAATTGGGTTGGCACGACCGGGGAAGACGATACCGGCATAAAGTGACTGTGCTGTTAGGTTTCGTGCGGTGTGGAAGTAGCCGTTGTCCCATGTGGGCAGGAGGAAGGAGAGAAAAGCGTCTGCGAATATGCGGATGTCTATGGGCGTCGGTAGTCATAAAATTTACCACGACTGCTCTTATATAATAGCTTAATACTGTGTAAATATATAAATAGTTATAATTGCGTAAGTTGATGAAAAATGCGATGCAATACCTATACATTATGTAAGATCATTGTATGCAATAGCTTTACCGCCGCAGTCCTCGAGTGCCACTCCCATACAAAATAAGCATTCTTCTTTTCCATAACTTATTGACAGAGTTCAATATAAAATAAATAATAACACCGCAAAATACACGTGAAATATGTTATTGATTTCATAAAGAATATCGCCATTTTATTTGATTCTCTTCAAAGGATGTATTCAAAATAAATATGAAGCTTTATAATAGATTAGAAAAATCAAAGGAGAATGGCGCGGAACAAAAGGCTTTGTATGAAACAAAATGTTCAAAAGAAGTTCAACATCAGAGGTCTGAAAGTCGACCCCTGGCCGGCCCCGGTCTTGTGTCAAAATAATGTATTTTTATATTTTTTCTCTGTTTGCATTTCTTTTATTTGAGGCATTTAGTATGTACGTACATACACTTCATAATGATATTTTTATTACTTTTTACGCAAAATTAAAGTACATATACAAGGTTTCATATACTAGGTTGATAAAACCTAGAGACGTTAAATGATACCACATATTTAGTGTTATCATTTTCAGGATACACAACAAAAATCAGATCAATCAGAACAATAGTTTAGCCACAGGAATTTTCTAAAGTTTTTTCTCTCTTTGTACATCCTGTATCGTCAGCCATCCGCGAGGCTGGCTGGCTAAATGAAACGTTTTGTAATTAAAAACTAAATATCATATGACATGTTATATCACCGTAACTAGGGTAAACAATTTATGTAAAATTTTCAACACTTGCAAGAAACTTCTTCAATAATAATTAAGTGTGTCTTATATATCAATGTGTTAAATGCATAGTAGTGTGTGTAAAGTTTTATTTATTAAATTAAAATACTTTATAACCATTATTATTAAAAAATAGTAGCGTTCTGCACTTCTCTTACACATAAACTATAAATGTGCCCACACTCCTCCGTCCGCGCATTTTTCGAAGAATATTTACTTCACGTATAATTATATAGATAAGCCTCGCAGCGAAAATACGTCTAGTGTACCTACGTCACACACAGCGCCGGATCTAGGGGGGGGGCTAGGGGGGGCTATAGCCCCGGGCCCCGCGAGTTAAGGGGGCCCCATGTGTCAAGAAAAATCATATTTCAAATTCAACAAGGACAAATAATTGCAATAACTATATTTATTATTATTCAATATTAAATGTACAAGCACTTGTGAGACAAAAAGGCATTACATCTCAAACATTAAATGCATAAAAAATAATTATCACAATATTAGCCATTGCTATTCAACAATTTTAAATTAAATTTATTTCAAAGGTAATGTTTGAAGTCTATTTTTTAAATTAATTACTTGTTTAATGGTTAATAAGTGGTTTGTTAAAAGTGCATTCGGCAGCGGCATAGAAGGAATGCCATTTGAAGACTTCAGACTAAGGAACTTTGATCTGATGAAAGATACAAATAACAGGCGATTCTAGAATGTAACAACATTCTGTATACCATGCCAATTATTATCTTTACGACAAGAAGCTTTTTTACCTTGCCAATTTCACCCAAACGGATCTTCCATTTGAGTAAAATTGGCAAAATAAAAAAGCTTCCTAGTTCCCTAAAAACCGAACAAAAGCCAATTCTACCAACGTCTGTATTCCCTCACACCTACAACCTGGAAATCGTTAAATCAAGGGTGAATTTGTACCTTCTAGGCATGCGTGCTCCATCGTCGGCCAAGTCTACACTTTCCACCAGGTGAGACAGTGGCCAAACGCAAGCCTATCCAGTATAAAAAAATGGAATATGCAAAGGATCATATTATTCGTTAATCTCTGACACCCTTAGGTACCTCTATCTTACAAGCTGCTGCTTTACTCCAACGCTTAACCTTACATAGCACAACAGACGTTCTCTAAGTTATTGTGGTAGTTTAGAGCTTCTCTTTCTTTTCGGACCTTTTTTTTGTTGATGCAGGGAATACATTTAGGCATGATACTTAGGAGCCCGGGTGGCCCCTAAGCCAATGTCGGACTCGTCATTTGGTAGTGCAACATCGACTAAACCCCTGCGGGCGCAGGCGGATATAATTGCAGGGACCCAAATCTACAAGCAATAGGATCCCTCCAGCGACTGGCTGGCCTCGGTGAAAAGGCCAGATTTATCCTCCTTGGAGACTGTCCGGCTGCTATTGAATAGTCTACTACGACGTCGGAACCATGAAATGGGGTCAAGTTGCCAACCTGACCCCTGGCCTCTGTAACCAACGTCCAAATCGGACCCGCTACTCTTTCCAATCCACGCCGCCCTCTGCTGATTCAGAGGGACAGGGAAGTACCCCGAGTCAAGCTGCTCTTAGTCTGGCCTCTCTCACCAAGTCTGTCCGGTATAACTAGCCCTGCCCTGCATACTCTTAGGGATCACAAGCCACGCAAGCCCACCAACCACGGCAAGGTGGCAGCACCTTCTGGGGAGTTCTTTTCGGGCGTGAATTAATGCTGTGGAAACGAAGAAAAGACCAATACCGCTTCACCTGTTTGCTATGAGTTTTTCGTCGGGCAGCTCGGCGTCGAAAAGGGTACCGATCTCTTTCTCGGTTGAAAGACATGCACCAAGATATGGGAGAGATTATAATAACTAATTTAACTATTATTATAATGGTCAAACGGACCGACAGCTCTCTCTCGCTCGCGCGCGGTAACTAAAATGGCCTTGGCGTTGACGTGACCTTTATCTCCTGGAGAAAATCATTATCGGGATCGTTATTATAAGTTTAGCATTATCGCCATTCTCCAAAACTTCCAAAATTTGGACTGCTTCTTAGCAGGGAAAAGTTCTAAGCTGCTCCAAATACTGTAGTATCAAAAGTCGTTGAAGAGTTTGTAGCTTTCTGAATTTCAAATCATCATCATCACAAAATTACTACTGCTCAGGCATTGAAGCATTGCTGACATTGGTACATATTTTTATTAACATTTTACATTACGTTGACAAAGATAACTTGTTGAATGTGTATATATCTATCTACTTGCGGCTGTTTGTTTAAAACTACTGAAATCTAAAATTATTTCTCGAGATCACTTAATTTCAATCACATAATTGCAAATGACCGGAATGTAATGCTGAAATACTTCAGGAATACGTGAAAACTTATAAAAATACATACAGTATAGTTGTAGGCGTGAAGAATATGTAATTTTTTTAGTACTCAAAATACAAGTAATTATACTATTCTTTTTATGATATTATATTATGACGATAATTTTTATGCCCATTAGGGGCCCCTTTTTAACTCCCAGCCCCGGGCCCCGCCAGAGCTTAATCCGGCGCTGGTCACACAATAATGTGGGATATTCAATATCACAAAATCATTTGTCGTTGCTATTCTAATAAACGAATGCCTCTATGTATTTTAGGGAATTATATATTCAGCAGCAATCATATTGTATTCGTACACAAAAGATAATGTCTGTATACGTACTTCACAAAAATAAATAGACAATTGTCGTCGTGGAGCATATTATATTTTTTTTAGTATAAGAGGGAGCAACAATACAAACAACTGAAGCCTTTTGGAGCAAAGACCGATAGAAATCCTTATAATGACGCAGACGCAGAAGAAAGAAAGAAAAGACATTTATTTGAGCACAAACAAGAGACAGACATGTACATTACACGTGCACAGTATTAACTATAATATATTAAAGTCAAGCTCTTGCCTCTCGGATGCGTCAAACTGGTTTGATTCGGCACAAGTCAGGCAAACATGATAAACATGTCACCTGACACAGGTTTCCAACCAACCAAAGACTGAGCGCATCTCGGTGGTCGAGCGACAATTTCAATAAACAGCTCATACAAGTACAATATGATTAACGGTATGATAGAAGCAGTTGTTGATGACCTTTTTCCACCGTTGTAAATTGTATGCTTTAAGCGCAATTTCCTTCCACGAACGGATTCTTATAACTAAGTCCAATAATGTATATAATTATGTGACATCTGGTGTTACGGATGTCTGTGGGCGTTGGTGATCACTTAACATCACTCGACCTAACTGCTTGTTTGCAAGATAAAAAAAAATAAGTACATCTCCGGTGTCAGGTCCTATTCTCCTGCAATTCAGCATTAGCAATAATATACTTCTTACTTATATTATAATTACGAAAGTTCTTAAAATATTAGTTTGTTTCACAGCAGCTTCTGAACAGATTTGTATGTAAATGTAAAATCGCACAGCTAATATTTACTAGTATATCAACGAAGCTAAATCGCGTTTACTTGCGCTTGGCAGAAGTTTAAATTGTGTAAGAGGAAACATAGTTAATAACGTAGTATAGTTTTTTAGTAAGAGGCAGTGCCACGCTGCATACAATCCATTGATAACTTATTCTTTTTTTTGAGGTCGGTTACCTCATACCTACTATGATAGATTGAACAAAAACAAATATACTGTATACAAATATTACATGTGTGAGTAGGTATCATGAAAGAGGTAACCCTATGATGATGATGTATGATGATTTGTTTTAATTATAAATTACCAAATTTCTGATTTATATGTTTGCTATAGGTTCTTACATCTTGCCAAATTTCACAATTCTAGGTCAACTGGAAGTACCGTATATGTTACCGTACTTAAAAGTATGATTTTTTCTAGGCATCAAGAAGTAACAGACTTCAGTATTTGAGGTAAATTTCAGCTTAATCCATTTACACGTTTTAGAGGAAAAGGTCTTGACAGACGTACTAAAGACAATTAAAATTCATTCACAATAATCGTTATTTCAATGATAATCCAAAAAACATGAAAAAAAAATTCTCAACGCGTTTTCATTTCAAATTGCTTTCGTAGCAATCTTTATTATCATAAATAAATAATTTCAAAGATTCGTAGAGCTATCTGCCACTCGTCATTAAATAATTTTACTTTTAAATGTGTGTCCATCAGAAACAGAGTAGATGACTCCGTGAAATGTCGCCAAAATACATTTGAATAGTAAAAGAGAATTAGATTTTGTTGCTTGTTTATTTGTGAGTGCCAATGGAAAATTAATTTTCATTTGAAACAATACTGTTTCAAAATTGTTTAATTCTATTACGGCAGAATATTTACTTTCTGTTCTCTTTATTCTTCCGTATTTAAATTTAATAATAATTGTATTTCAGTGCTCAATAGTCTTTGAAGAAAATTTATCTTAGGGGTTAAATTAAATTCGTAAGTTGATTTTGCTGTCAATTAAGTTTAGAGTTTCTTGATCAGTACAACTTAACTTGATTACCCCAATAGAAGGGAAAAAATCCACAATAACATTTTCAATTGTGCAACTGTTGACTTTTAAAATTTATTTAGAAATCTAAGTTAAGCCTACATCAGCATTATAAAAATATTTTTAAATATCATTAAAGTTTTTTTAAAGTTTAGGAGGGCAAACGAGCAGTTGGCACCATTTTCATGACTACCGACGCCCATATACATACGCATAGAGTGTATACAGAATATGCGATGCCCTCCTTTCTCCTCCCAACTCCAAGGACCACCGGCTACTTACACACCGCACGAAACGCGACAGCACAGCTGTCATTTTACGCCGGTGCCGTGTAAGCGAGCTGTGCCTCCACGGTCGTGCCGGCCCATGACTACCATCGTATTCATAATAATTAGAGCACAGTTAGATTTGACCATTTAAATTCTCTCTATAGATGTTTAAATTGAATGTCCTTAGGTAATTATATCTATGTTATCAAGATATAGATATGATTACGTCAACATTAGTAATAAGATTTACTCGGCATTTTGCTTAATTATAATAGTCTTTAAACACATTATAATAGTTTTAAGCTACGTAAATTGGTATGTGCAATATAGATTTACTGTTTATTTAGGAAGGAGAGAGATTTTAGGAAGAGATAGTGCCACGCTGCCTGTCTTTATTTTCGCCTGGAATATTAATTCTGTGCCATCTAAATAAAACATTTAAGCAAGCATTTATATTTTTCATATTGTGTGGCTAGCGTTTAGCAACGGCCTAACCTGCATATAATTCTAAATCAAAATCTAGCATCCAGGACTCTATTAATGTAGGTATAGATAGGTATTATCCGCGGGTGATGACGTGGAGTTACTGCAGTTATTAATAAAATATGGTACAGGAATATTACTTCTGCTTCATATAGCTTTCTGCTAGTAAAATATTTATTACTAGCATCAGCCCGCAGCTTCGCCTGCGTGGATTTTGGACTTTAAAAATGGAAATTCTCAATTCTTCCGAACGAAAGATTCACAGCTCCTGTCCTGTAGGTAATAGCGTGATAATATTATGTAGTCTATTTATGTTGACCCGACCTGTTAGTTATATTCGTGAATTTAAAGTTAACCCATGCAGTAAGTACTTTTCGTTTAGCTCGGACATACGTACAGACAAACACAAACAGACAAGAATTCTAGAAACTATATTTTTGTTTCGATATCGATTGTAGATCATGCTCCAAGTAATCTGTAAAAAAAATATTCAATGTACAATATTGACTTTCCTAGGATTCCTGTTTTATCGAAGGGGCGACAAAAAGTATCCTATAATCTAAGTTGGCTAATACTATATCTGTATAACAAATTTGTATGTTATAGCGTATATGCTACTTGATAACGTATCTTTCTGTTACAAAAAAATATAATCGTCCCGGTAGTTGTGAAGGCTTTTCGATACAAACAAACAAACAAAACAATAATTCCTCTTTTTAATACTCAATGAAATAATTTTAGTGTAGATGGCAGAACTTGATAAAACTTTATTGGTATTCAACAAACATTTACTAGCCGATTCCTCGCAGATACGATATCCCAGTGCGGATTACACCAACAAACAACTTCGGACGTTTCTAGAATTTAGATTCCCCTCTCGGTATACTGCAGACCGAGCGGTGACAAAAGCACGTGCAAAGTATAAATATACTTCTTACAGCGTCGCGGTGCAGCCAGTGTGTCACACAAATACAAAATACTGGGCGTATTCGTTGGAAATGTACAGACAAAACTGTAGTAATAAAAAATAAAAGATATAAGATAAAATAAAAGAAGATTTTCTGCCTACGCAGTGAACGTGTGTTCTGAAATTACTTTTCTTATTAAACATTTACACAAACCAGCTGGCGAGCCATCGGGTAGGTAAGTGTTCAGTTATGAATAAAAAGTAATAACACTTTCTCACTAGACCATAATATTGTTCCTTCGGCTAGACTTAATGGCCGCTACGTGAGGTAAATTGTAACATTGTAACGGCATACACATGAGCTGAGTGAATCTGGACGTTGCACTAATACATACGTGTATTTCAATATTCAGCTCGCCATTGAGACACATGATATGCTATTTGTAATGGAGAGGAGTTCGCATGTTAGTAAAAGTAGTTTCAAAATAAATTTAACTTTTCACTCCACACATAAGATACGGGGCTCCGTAGCTTGAGATGTAGCCCTCAAAGTCGTAAAAGTTTGAGAAAAAAATTGTGTGAGCATTGAAGCTTACGTCACTTACTTATAATCCACACCTTTCATTTAAAGGCTACGGAATAGATCCCCCTTTAAGGCTTTGTAGTTAGGTGGTCGGGATCGTTGCAAGTGTCGATGGGGTCACTTCTTTCGTAATGAAGACTAGCTCTTTAGTCAGAGATCGGCCTCTCGACGGGAGGTCCTGTAGCTGATAGATCCAGGGTATTTCGCCACGGCGGCGGACTGCACTTGCAGATGTGTTTTATCTTTAGTACTATAACATATCGTTTAGTATCTCCTTTAGCGTGAAATAAACAAAATAGAATAATACGTTGAAATTAATATGATCACAAACTCGATTCTTGTACTTACTTGTAAACAGTTCAAGGTTCCTTTAGCCATATTCCAGGCAGGTATTAATAAGATCATGTCCTCTTCATCATGCGAAATGTACAGAATATGCTGAAACCATCAAATGAGCCTAAACTCAGTAAGTTATTTGGCAGATAGTCCGAGCTTCCATAAGTCACCTTCATTTCATCATCAGACGATCTCAATAGTACCACCATATTGTATTGTCACCTAATGTAAATGTAACTGCCTAATTAATTATGATACAACTATAGAAAGACCGGGTGCGTAACTCAGTTAGAGCTCGGCCTAATAAATGTCTTCTAATAAACGACAAGAGTAACTGGGAAGGGATTTTAGAACAAACTTGGCAATTAAGAAAGGTCAGGACCGTAACAGCTACAGTAAATATTATATTGGACCACTCCAGCACTTACTCGTTAGTTAACAATTAATTAACAAGACTTAAGATTGAGTAGGTACTAGTACTAGAAAATACAGGAAACAAATTTTTAATTAAATACGTCCTTAATTAATCTTAAGCTTAACATAATAACATAGGTTCAATTAAGCACGTTAACTGATATACCAAGAAGTTTTCCCAAGAAAGTCTAACGTATTAATTGTATGCATTGTTTTTTTTTACAATAAACATTTCATTAAGTCATTACTTTTTTACAAATAAGCGATCTTTCTTTGATAGATAAATTATTCTCAATTAACAAAGCACTCAAATTATTTTTACGATAAAAACGTTTTATAAAAATATTTTCAAAGTTAAATTTGTGAGGTCTTTTAAAGTAACGAGTGCTCTCGAAATTCCGGTCCATTCTCCAATTAAAATGTTAATTACTAATGAGAAGGTGCCCCAGCGATATTTGAATGGCCTCAGACCCACGTTACATTATTAATAATGATTTATTTCAAATACTAACAACAAATTATATCTCTTACATATTATATTGTAAATGTGTGGAGAAGTTGTTTCATAACCAATATTTTTTGTATAAATGACAGAAGACAGAAGAAAATAACTTTCAATGAAGACTTTTCCGTCAGCCCACCAGTTACAATAAGGCCATGACTATCATGTGTGACTGTAGGGTTGCCAACTCAGTTGATCAGAAATTAGGGAGGGCTAAAAAAAGGTCATGAACGTGGTCGGAAGTCATTTTTGACATTATGGGATTACAATAATTAAATTTTGCCACAGCCCGCCGGGGTTGCAACTTGCACGCTGCTCGCCACTCTAGAATCTGAGAGATTTCAAAATCTAAGCCCTATTTTCCAGCACAATCCCGGAATTCCGGGAGAGTTGGCAACCCTCAAGGCAGTAAAACCGATCTATTGTAACCGGGACTCTTCTCTCTCTGTAAAGGCCTGCAGATGAGGGATTTCTGTCCGTGGACCGAAAAATGTATGCGAAGTACCGCTTTAATTTAAATCCCTCGATTGCGATACTCCATACAGTTGTAAGATTATATTTTAGCGGACAAAAAGTCCGTAGATAAAAATCCCTCGTCTGCTCAGGTCATAAGGGATGAGTTGAACATCAACAACGGATAACTCGGACTTACGAAACGTGAGAAATCCGACGGACTGCAGAGTAGGTAATTACTGCACGTCGGAGATGCAGTAATACACTCTACTCAAAAATTACGTATGAGGTTTTATTATTATTAATCGTCAATATAAACAAATATTCGACTTCCGTGTATCTTAATACATATTCACAATCATCGCCCGCATTTCATCGCTTAAAATAAATAAAACTTTGCTAACAATAAAAATATCAAATCAAAAACGTCCCTTTTAGATAACTTTTAATTTCATATATTTTCATAATTGAATTTCCAAACTATGTCTTTGATAAAAAAGTGAGGTTTTTTATGAATTTAGCGAACAGCAAGCGCCTTGCATTAAATATCAACTGGACACATTGTTCGTGCGATGCAAGTGCTTACTATCCTGCAGCGTCGGTGGCACATTTTTCAAAATTAAATCATAATTCGTTGGAATATTAATGCACTGAATAAAAATGGTTCCATTAAAGTGTTTTATACTGCGTATATTATTAGCCTCAGATGGTTGACACGCATACAAGAAGATTACAGTTTTCTACCATAAAACAAGTTGAAGACTAATGTAAATGTGAAACAGAATATAAAGTGGATACAATTAATTATACGGATGTTATATTAAGCTTACTTTTTCATATTTCTACTATTGAATAGTACCTACAACACTCCTGGTATTATTATAATATCACACTAGAATAATAGCATGTATAATGTATTGGGTATTCAATTGTTCTGGTATGCTTCATTTAATAAAAAACAATGTTAAAAAATCTTTTTATCCGTAAGTATTTATCTTGTATCAATATCATAAGCGTAACTAAAGCGAATATTTAAAAATAACAGGCGTTTCTTATTGTTTTACCGCAATAATATTGTATATTCATGTGTTTAATGATTATAATATTATATTGATATCGACCGCTCGATATTACTGAGCATATAACAGTTCTATAACGACCGGTCGAATATATTGTTTGGACAAGGAATATACACGTAATAACAGCACGACGGGCAACGTAATTAGTTCCATATTATTCAGTAAAATACTATGTAGCATCATAGACTTAATAAAAAGTATAGACGGAGCGTTCTCAACAGTGAAATGAAGCCAGTTTTTTGACAACCGCAAAACATGTGTGCGCCTAGTGAGAGTTGCCGTGTAGTAAAAACTAATTACCCCAAAATATATATATATGGACATGATGAATGGATAAGTAAATACATACGTTAGCATTTTCTTTCAACCCATT
>LUGF01044741.1:712210-729951 GCA_001625245.1 Calycopis cecrops
GTTTATATATTTACAAATTGCTTACTCTAAATATTTTTTTATAATTTTTCGTTTTAAATAATTGCTATGCCTTTTACTAGAATGGTATATTCTAGATCTGACAAAAAGTCTTCTCAAGTAATCAGAGAAATTGAAACAATCACATGGCATATTAAATTAAAATCTTGTACTTCACCTATACATATTTAAAATATTTATGTCCAGATAAAATATTCGCTAGTTCTAATTAATTATCAAAGTCAAATGATAAAGTTAATTATTTACATTTTCATAAATAATTATTTAAATATTTTTAAGTGAAGAATTATTTAGTAATAAAAAAACATAAATAAGACGCGTACGTTGTGCAAGCACTCCGTTTGTCAACTGGCAAACGTCAATAAACCGGTTTTTTCCAGTGGCGACGCGCACGTGCTCGCGCCTAGTTGACACGCACACACCCGCCGTTTGCCTGTAGTAGTGTAATGTGATCGACGCGGTTGTATGAAGCTTTGTCTCTGCTCTTTACTTACTCATGTGGTGTTAGGAAACACTGAGACAGAACATGTGAATTTTAACTAGCACTAATTATTATATACAGTTGGTTTTTAATCAATATATCATTAACGGTGTTCAATAAATTGGTAAATTTGGGTCGATTCTCGCAGCTGGAATATTTTAGAGTAACATTTTTTTACCTGGCCCACAGCTGCTATGTTCAGGTCGCACAAAGCTAATTGCTTTTTAATTAAAGGGAGTGCCATTCGCCAACAGTCCGTCGTGTTCGTCTCGTTACACGCACATTAGCTGACCAATAGTTCTACATCTGGACTAGTTTTTTCAATTTCAATGGGACCAATATCGGCCACCGTTAAGCCGCCCGATTAAATTTCTCTGTTACATGACGCTATTGTGTCCTATGACCTCGTACCAAAACGAAGTGTTGGCTGGCCTGTTATCCAGTGGACTAACGAATTGGCTCAGGTGGCGAGAAACTAATGGATGCATGTGAATAAATCCTTGTTCGGCATCGGGCGACCTGCAGTTGATGTGTCGTACAACGACTCAACCAAAATTTTATTCACGTAATTTTACAGTTTTCTTCCAACTATGCAAAACTATATAATAATTATAAATTTAAATAAAAAACATTTAAACTAATTCAAATCTGAAACCCAAACTGAGTTAAGTGTGTTTTAACTTTTTATCTTTTACAACATAAAGGTGCTGCCATAACATAAGAACAGAGTTCAACATAAGGTTAGCAATAACAGCACAGATTATACCTACGTGAAAAACATTATTGATTTCATAAAGAATCGGGTTCAAAGGTTGAATCAGAAATAAATGTGAAGCTTTATCACAGATTAGAAAAATCAAAGGAGAATGGTGTGGAACAAAGGAGGCTTTTATGTGAAACAAAATGGTTGTTCAAAACATGTTTAGCAACATCAGAGGTTTGTAAGTCGACTAAAAGAATTTTAAATTTTTTTCGCTGTTTGCATTTATTAGATTATAGCTCGATCTATATTAGGATCCTTGTTGTTCATTATTAAAGCTAGTTCGAAGTGGAAGCATTCCATTATGAAAAATCCAAAATAAAGTTTGTTTGTGATTTTTGCCACAATAATAACGTATAACTTGTGCCTGCGACTTCGTTCGCGTGGCGTAGTAATATTATAATCAAAGGGATTTGTTATTGTTTGCTTGCAGTGTGCCGAAATTCCGATTTCCCGTAGGAGTGAGCGTTTTAACGCAGTAAAAAGAATTTTTGATGTTTACCAGGCTTATTATCTATTACACCACAAAAAGTTTCATTAGAATCCGTCCAGTAGTTTCCAAGATTAGCCTGGACAAACAGACAAACAGACAAACGGCCAAACAGACAAACGGACAAACAGACAAACAAAAAAAATAACATTGAAGTGTTCTAATACTACTTTAATATCGTCCCCAATTAGTTTTTCGTAAATATATTCAATGTGCACACTAGGATTTTACTGTTTTATTATATGTATAGATTTTAATGTACGTGATAACAAATTATTTAATGAATTTTCGCTCTACAGCATGAGGAGAATTGAGCGGTTGTGAGCAGATACCAGCAGCGCGGCGCTGCGCGCGGCGGTGGAACTGTGTTGTGGCTCAGCCAAGACCTGGACAGAAACATATTTATTTGATTGTTATTCCAAAGGTCTCGTTTACTTAATGCCACTGCAATGTAACAAGGGTTTCTTACTTCATCAGAAGTCTAGATGTTGATGTTTTTAAGATAATTTAGGCGTTGAAATAAGTTCAGATTTACCTCGTAATACTTTACACACAAACACGTATTATCCGCGCGTGTTTTACTAAAGGTTTATCTAGCGAGACCCGTCTGACGACTTACAGGCGATAAGGGTTGTCTACAGAAACAGTGCGGACAAAACAAAAAGATTTGGTGTTTGTCACTTTAGATGATGCGATAACTTTGTATGAACGTATTCGTAAAATATTTCAAAGTCCTCTCCGAAATCCTAGTTAATAAGACTTTAGAGATCGCCAAACAACGAGATTGGAAGGAGTGAAAAATAACCCATGATTGAATATGTCAATTTAATATTTAGATTATAGTATAGTCCTATAACTTCTATGGAATGTGGAGAATATTTTTCATATTCCTAATTCCAAATTATAATGATTGTAAAAAAAATATAAAAGTCTTTATATGTAGTTTGTACAGTAATTGTTTCATAACATTTACATCTGTAAGATTTTCTAGTGTGAGATTGATGATCACCTCTTTCTTGATGTCGCATTTCGATGAATAGGTTATAGAACATATAACAATATTCGTTTACGAAGAAAAATATAACATATGACGGAGCATTCGAGAGTCCTTTTTTTTGTAATTTTGTCAAAGAGTTTCTATATATAAATATAGTGGTATGGGTTATAAAAGAGAACTATCTTTGATTCAATCCTTATCCTTCTAAGGTCTCTTAAATACGTAAACATATTCATATAAATTATTCTAAATATTTATAAAAAAAAGAAATACATAAAAAATATTTATAATATATTAATAACTCATTTTGACATCAACTTTACACCCTAAATATCTTAAATCTAAATTACACATGTTGTCATTACTTACTTACTTACTTTCGCCGGCGCAGTGACCCGAGTTGGATTTATTTAAAAAAAAACATCGGTTGTCTGTAAAGTCGATTTACTGACGATAGTTGAACGTGACAACGTCTTAAGAAAATACTGATGGAATGGTAGCATTTTTCAAAAGAAAATTTTAATTTCATTTGTTTAATAGATTTGTATGTATAAAGAGAAAGAGGTAATTGGAAATGGTATGTTAGATTGCAAGTTATTTGTATAGCAGCAGATATATAGTTCGTATAATGCATAACAGATGGCGTTATCACGTATCCTACATCGCGCTATCGCTTACACAAATCTATTTGGTTAGGGTGTTCATACAAATACTTTACCGTAATTTTATTAGATGGGACCAAGGGCCATCGGATCTAAAGTTTGACCGTGGGAACATGTAACTGGTCCAATTAAAATTTTTTGTTCCTTTATTTTGCATATAATCCTAAAACATACAATTCAACAGCAAAGTGCTTACGGAACGTAATATTGTTCGGTCAATCATTCATTCAAAACAGGACATGTACAATGTACATTTGACAACTAGGTAACGCCGCATGTTGTCAAATTTTTTGGAACAGCCTGCTCTATCGATTTATAAGACGTTATCACGTCAAAAAAATATCCTAAATACATATAATATAATTTGTTATGTTTTTAATGTCGATCCATGTAATCTCATCGTATTTTCATTTCAAATTTTGCTTTCTCAAAAACCGAAATTATCATAAATAAATATTTGCAAAGACCCGGAGAGCCACCTGCCATTTTGAATGATTTTAATTTTAAATGAACTAGAAAGGCTTTAGTCCGCCATCTCGGAATTAATTTACAGAGAGTCAATCAGAAACAGTGTAGATCGTCCCGTGAAATGACAATAAAAAATACATTTCATTTATACAAACATAGGATAAAATCTGGTAAATAAACATTTTATCCTCTAGATGGCAACAATTGAGACGCTGTCAACGATACCTTAATTGTCTAATTACGATAAGTATGCTGTAAGGGAACAGATGAACATACCTACATAGATACGTACCGGTGAAATCTTCAAATTATAACCCTCCTTTCTTCTAACCCTTTGTTACTTGTTAGGGTTCCGTAACCAAATGACAAAAAACGGAACCATGTCTGTCTGTCCTTCCCTCCGTCCGTATGTCACAGGTATTTTTTTCCGATATTATTGGGCCTTCGTAGTTGAAAGTTTGTAATTTGATGCATTCTGTGAACCGCTATTCGAATTTTGAATAAAAATAAATAAATTAAAAAATAAAGGTGGCACTCTATACCTAAATAGAACTGAATTTAAATTTTATTTTTTTATCCAACCTATATGTGGAATGTGTATAAATAGGTCTTCAGAAATTACATTAAGGTTACTAAAACCAGTTTTCGTCAAAACCAATTGTTTTAAAGACACTCATAAATAAACATAAAGATAGAAAATTCAATGAAAACTATCAACGAAAATTGGTTTAAACGAGATATCATTATTAGTTTTGAGAAATAATATATTTTCAAAAACCTCAAATTCAACTTTGTCGTTCATCCAAATGCTATGAAAAACCTGGTAAATATGTGGCCTTATACCTTTCGTTCGTACGAAACCCTCGGTGACGCACTCGGTCGGTTTTTTTATATTTTGTACCATTACAAAACTTAATTTTCATTTTAAACAACACTCCTCCACAACTCTTCAATTTGATGAAGAAGAAATATTTACATTTTGTTTTCTCTTATGTTCTGTTTTATATGGAAATTCAATAATAGTTGTATATCAGTTTTCAATAGAAAAGAAACAAATAGGAATTGAAAAAGTGCATGTGATAAGGGCACTTCAGTCGCAGCTAAGGGATTTATCATAGTCTTAGAACGAGTCCAGATGTGATGCATAGTTTAATGTTACATGAGTCCTACGCGTGCCGACCCGCGAACTCAATACGAATTGTGTTCGAGAGCTATTTCAGTCAGAATATATAAACATACGAAATTGCTGAATATGAAATTCGTCATAGCTGTTCACTAGAAATAACATTAATAGACATCGCAGGCTCTCATTGTCGGCAGGTATTGTTTGGGAGATTCCTGGATGCGCCTGGAAAGATATCTTTCTCGTCTCGTTTGCAAACGGAAAATAAAAGAAAAAATCTGAACCTATAGCATGGCATAAGGAATTTTCATTAAAGTTCCATAACTTACGACAAGTTTTCCCGCCGCCCGGTGCGTTTGACAGTTATCCAACGATCAAAATAAAGAAAACAAAAAGAAGAGAATCTGCGGTGGAGTTTATTAAATGGAACTCGGAACAAACGAAGTGTTCAAATTGAATGAACAAAACTGGACGATTTATAAATACTTGCCCGATCATTCTCTGACTTTTCGCAGGGCTTTGAGTTCAATCTGTAATATTAGATGGGAGTTATAACATGTTTTATGAAATTCGGAAGAATTAATTAAAACTGTTTAGTTTGCTTGCTCACATTATATAGGTGATAATCGGTTGCAATACAATTATGTTTCGTACGGTTAGTGGGAGTATTTATATATTATATTGATCTGCAAATATAAATTCGTATTCGTAATGATCTTTTGATCGTCTACGTCTTACTAAATCACTATACACTATAGTTTAATAAGTCGTCTGTCGCGCGTCGGCCCATTGGGGAAAAGAGAACGGATCTGTATAACCTATATTTGCTTGTTGCACACATCTGTGAAGATATTTTTAGTGGAAAGGTGGCATGGGACAAATATTGAAAGGGACAATTAAAATTTCCTCTAGATGACACCAAAATTATTTGCTTCCTGTTCTTTTCTTTTGTTAATTTCTAAATGTAAATAAAAATATTGTTAAGTACTCCATACCTATTGTACCATCTGTAATATATCTAAACTAATGAAGAAGAATATGACCAAAATATCTATTTCGTTGCAGGGAAATCACAACACTTTGTATCACAAATTGTACGAAATAACTAACAATCCGAAACAATCAGCCGCTACATTTCACATAATCTTTTATTACTCGTCGCTATTTCAAACAGCCGCCGTACCATTAAGGCTTGATATATAATAATCACTAGATATATCACTGGTTAGAAATATTCGTATTCTAATAAAACCTCTTACATCAAACGAATGCTTATTGCCAAATTTCCTTGAATCAGCCTAAATGTAATTTTTTTGTTACGTATTTATGGTTCGGTTAATATTAATGTACTATCATTTTTACTCTCGTATCTGGTATTCGCAGAGTGCAAAATGTATTGCATATTGTAGTCTAATTTTATTTCGTTAAGATTTTTATGAAGAGAGCCTTATAATATCTAATTTCTGTATCTAAATATTAAATTTATAAGCTCGTTTCCTACCGAGTAGATCGCGGCTTAAATCGTGCTGTCTGTAGTGAGGAATGACTAAAGTCTGGACGCAAACTGGAACACTTAAATCTGCGGCTCTTAAATTCGTTCTCGCCAATCTATATGCAGATTAATTTTAAAGTTACTTTTAAGCTCTAAAAATATAGAAAAGTCAACATAACAGTTTTTGGTCCTACCTGGGATTCGCACTCGGAGTTGCAAGAGTGATTCTGTGGCACCTCCATAGGCTTCACCTGCCTGTAGGAAGTAGAGTCGTAGGAAATACTACCTACAAAATGCAAGACTTTCTAGATATGTTTTAGGAATTTTATCCGAAGCGGCCGATCAGTCCGACCAGGACCTTAATTTGCGTAGGAATTTTTATTTCTGGTCGCGCTACGTTCGGTAAACAATCAGTCAAATAACTTAATTGGTGATTGCGTGTAGGGATGACACTCGGTCGTACTTGTTTTCATATCACATATCATGCACTATATTCCAGCCCTCACTTCCTAAACATATTTACCAAATAAATTGCCAATTTGCGTCTCATATCGATCCGGATGGGGAGACTACGCGCCTCGCTTGTGCATGATATTTGTTTACACCGAAAGTGTTGAGTTCAAACATTGTATTTCTTTTGTTTTTCTCACAAAAAACATGCTAGAGGATCAAAATAACTAAATAAAAACATAACGATCTATTATATTATAATTATGAGAAGAAACATTAATGGAAATATAAATATTTGAAACTTTCTCCTGCTAAATAATTCAGTAATGTAGCGTAGTAAGTAGGTGCAGTGTGAAGCAAGTTCAGGTGTGGAGTCCTGGTTTCGTAGTCCGGATCGGGATAGGACACATCGAGGACATTATTATTTCATAAATGTATGCTTAAGACAGTTGCTTTATTTCTTTAGTATCCTACAATAAGAGTATGCCAAGGGTCAAGAATAAGAGACCGAGAGTACAGCTGATGATGCATGCCTACATAACCGATTACTTTAAGTGCACTTATAATATAACATATTTTCCTGCAAAATGTAAATAAAATTTATTTGTGAACTCTATACCTACCTAATAATTTTTGAGCAGGAACCTCATAGCATTATGATAATTAGACAAACACGGTAGAATAATAATTCCTGTGACACCACAAAAGTACCATCTAAATATTAATATAATGATAATAAGGCTTCAGAGGTGCCCTGATAACATCGCGTGGGACCTCCCAGAGGTCATTAACGCCGATGAGATTAATGTGAAGCGGCACGCGATTCAAAAAATATATGAGAGCATTTCTCGCACAAGAACATTTTTTACATTTCCTACTCCTTGAGTATTATTGTTATTGTCTGTGCGTGATATCAATATTTGTATATTACGTTTGTGCTCGGTATGATATTCTCGTACATTTACTAATCGATATAGACGGCCCTCTCCAGTGTAGGGTTTTTTTTTTTTTATATATATTAATGAGGTGCTTATCGCCGCCTTCGCTGGCGCAGCGATTGTGTCCAGTGTAGGGTGCGTTTGTATCCAAGTGTCAGCTAAGTCTTTAGTATTTATAATCAACATGTGCCAAATTACCATGAAGGTTTTATGGCGTCATTTCTTATCAAGCAAAGCAAATCTAACAAGTAAGCCTAGGGACTTCAGTCTGACCGGCATGACGGATTTTATCGTATGAGGTATCGATTTCGCCGAATAAACCTAGAGGTCAGATAGAACAAAGAAATGATTTTAACAATATAGCCAGTTTATATCATAGAGAAAAAACTAGAAGTGTTGTGTGTGGTAGCTTTAAACATTGGTTGGCTGAAGTAGGACACAATCATACGTATAGCCAAATCTTATGCAGATGCATTGATCACAAAGAAAGTTCTTATCTTTTTTTAACAATAAAAGGGAGTCTTAAGTATTAAAAAAAAAAAGGAACACCAAATAAATCCCCAAAAGAGATGTTAGTAGTACGGCATAAACGCTTCTGAATGTGTGTTGGCAGGAGCCGCGAGCGAGTTTTAAATTCCACGTCTCAATTCTATTCGCCTTTCAGCGTATTTACGAGTATCCTTTATCTTTTGAGAAGAAATATATACGAAGCGTATAAAGAGAAGGCTTAGAAAAGGTGTAGGATAATACTAGGATTGGTTTTCTAAAAGTGAATTACATTGCATTAATTTCACACATTGAATTGCATATATAACATACTTTTATTTTAGCTTTCCGATGAAATACAATTTGGGCTTTTGTTGGTCTGAGCAGAACTTGTGAAGGAGCTGTGATGTGACATCGTACGAGCCTCTTCTGGTGGGCGAGGTGAAGGACAGAGCATCCGCACAACCGGAAACAATGCAGCTGTCAGTGGGTAGTCGCCAAGTGACTCCGATTGCTCATTTGTCCCCTATACTACAAAAATCTCCTCATGTAGTAGAACAGTAGCGCCATGTCTCAGAGACGACATTGGCCACCGATCTCGACGGATGTGAACACGAGAGCAGCTCACGTCCGCAACAGTCTTCAACATGATAGAAAGGACGCACACGTAACCGACTTGTCTGTTTCCGAATTACTTTTTTTCCGAGCGCGAAATTAAATTTTGTTAACTTGGGTGATTCGTTACCTCGCCCTATATATTATAAACATATAAAGAACTTTTTGAAGATGCACAAAATGGAAGCGCAAGAGAAATTCAGATTTGACTAATCTCGTTCATAGCTTCAACGTTCAGAGAGACTTCAGGATAAATTCATATTTTAATAAAAATCCTGTGACACTTTGCTATATTTTACTGTGAATTCAATTTCAAGTAAAATTCAACTCCGTTTATATATTGGACGTAATAAGATGTTGGAAATTGGAAAAATGTTAAATGTATTTATATATATTCCGTTGATAACAAATTTATCAAAGTAGCTTATGAACACTTAATGTATTTACTAGTAACTAATATTCTGTGATTACATTGCGGCAGTACCCCGTAACCAACGTACCTTTCGATTGTATTCTTCTTCTTCGGTATTCATGAGATAAGAAGGCTGTAAGATTCAACACTACCTTGATTTTAGAGTTATAATAAAAAAATAACTAATAAGCAACATTATTATTGCATAATTTACAATTTTATTATTCTCTTGTTTCCATGGCGTGACATGCCGACGCGACGTGATCGGTTTCTCGGGATCGGGATCTTAATCCCGCTGCTTCTCATCCAGGATACACCACAGGCATGAAAATAATCAATAACAACGCACCCACGGCCAGATCCCGAACATCAACTAATGCTGGAAAGCGTGGTTCCGTTAATTAAAAAAACTTGCTTCTATAAAACTAATTCAATGGCTACCTATGCTAGTGAACTGAATGTATTTATAAATGTGTGTGTGTGTTTTATAAATGTATCTACAAACCCGATCAACAGTATTAATTAATCGAGCCGTTTGAAAAAAACATTTCCATATAAATTATTCAATGGTTGGTACTTTTAATTCGAATTGGCATTTGAGTAAAATACAGTTTCAATATGCACCGAGCATTCGAGCACTAAGCCGCAATAGTATCATTAATTAATATTGACTTTCGACTTCGTGAAAATGAAATTCTATAAATGTTTATTAGTTTGAATATTTTAAATTAATATCGTTGCGCGGTGAAAATTTGTATGTGTAGATTTTATTTCATGTCCATATTGCTATTATGATATTACGAACATGAAATATCCAATACCGAATAATAATTCAATAATAATTAAACTCGACCTCGCAGGCACAGGTTTGAGCACAGCACTGAGCTTGACAATACAATTAACTAGATAGATGTCATAGAAATTATTAAAATCTATACGACTTTAAAAAGTTCTTTTTTTTTTCACATAATAGTGGGTTTTGAAAATTTAATGACACATTAGCCAAGCGTTTGTGTTTAAGCGTAGGCATGATGATGATGTTTTCTATACCTACAAGCGACGTTCGAACACGTATTCACGCGCTACGCTGCGTAATGCGTGGCAGTGTGCCAAGGGCCTTAAACGCAACCTGCGAAGCACTTTGGTTCATAATACTGCTAAATTGCAAAACAATCTTAATCAGAAAATTATGTACCTATTACTGCTCTACAGTTTTATAATTTGGAGTGTAAATGACTTCGTCAGCGACGCTTGTGCTGAGAGCGAAAAAACCTTTTGAGGGAACCTGAAGCTATATACAAATACAGTTTACCTTGAACCTGTGTAAGTAGTCAATGAGTGTATTTAGCAGATGCGGGCAATGCGGGTTCGCGTAAGTGTGTGTGGCGTATGAGGTTGTTCATACATTGGTCTCTATTAACGAAATAAATTAATTAATTTCTAATATTTGTTAAACACACACCTATAAATCACAACTCGAGCCCAGTTGTAACATTAACTCCTGCACGTATCAAACCTGATTTAAAGCTCCGCGAAAATATCCTGTCGTTTTCAAGTCTTATTTAAACATAATACTTTTAATGGCATATTCAACAACTTAGCTTCCTTATGTTAAAATGTTGGAACAACAGAAATATCTTTCTCATATGCCTGCATCAACGCTTGCACGTACCTTCACATGATATCACGAGGTCCCGGTTTTGAGTCCTGGTTTGTAGCAAATAGTGTCATTAAATTTTTTAATCACTAATAACAGCCCGAAATTCGTCTTTGAGGACAAATGGCCCGGGTTCGAATCGTTATTTACTGATAGAGAAATGTGTGGTATACAAGAATACATAGTTTTTATTACAAAGACACATAATGTGTGGACATAATTTTTATTTTAGAGACACATTTAGGAGAAAAGAAAGAAAGAAATATTAGTTATTATTGTCTTTCTTATTTCACCTTTAATGGGTTATATCTAACTCACACACGTCATAAAAACCCACAGCATAGTTCCAGCAGTTGCACCGCCTCATAAATGTTTGTATGTTATTCGTGTTGTTTATTAAAATACTTTCCATATTTCATTCGACCGCAATGCGATTCTCGAAAGCCAAAATCAAACTTTTTGAAAGAATAAAGCAACTTTTGTATTCTGTAAACTTTTTATAACTTGTAAAGGAATTGTCTTGTAATTCACGTTCGTTGATGCAAAAAATTCGTTCCTAAAATTTTATGGAATTTTACCACTGCTTTTTATAAATTTGACGCACTATATACTTTCCTGGATCAATAAAAAAAAACTGAGCTAGTAATTTAAGTGAAAAGAGGAAAATATCCAACCTACAGTAATTGAATTGGGACATGAAAATCAATCAGATTTGCTGTTCGTCGGTGAAAGGCAAGACGTACGAGCCCAATTGATATCTGAGATCGAACGAAACGCCGCTGTCAGTAGAACTTAGAAGCCCAGGGCACATCTACGGCTCTGCAATCCACGTATTTACGGAGCTAAACACTTTATTTATTTTATTTTTTTTATGACATAGGAGGGCAACGAGCAGCCGGAGCCATTTTTATGACTACCGACGCCCACAAACATCCGCATAGAGGCTATACAGATGCGTTACCCTCCTTTCTCCTCCCACCTCCATGGGCCACCGGCTACTTACTCACCGCACGAAAAGCGACAGCACAGCTGTCACTTTACGCCAGTCTGGTGTAAGCGAGAGGTACCTCACAGGTCGTGCCGGCCCAATTCGACTGCATGCAAGCATGCAGTGTGGCACTACCTCTTATTTATATTTGAGTATTGCAATAAAACAAAAACGGATTCTATCGTGGGTCATTTGTTATCCTTATGTGGACAATTAACAACTTGTGACAGCAGGACATCTGCCGCCTCAGTCCACCCGTGACCATAGTTGCTGTAAAGCTTCTGAAACGTCGGGCTTCGCGTTCTGAAGCTTCGGAAATTTTAATGAATTATATTCGCTTAACTTACAACATCATAAGTTTCGAAATTACCAAATCTTTTTTTTTTTTTTTTTTACGATATAGGAGGGTAAACGAGCAGCCGGAGCCATTTTCATGACTACCGACGCCCACAAACATCCGCATAGAGGCTATACAGATGCGCTGCCCTCCTTTCTCCTCCCACCTCCATGGGCCACCGGCTACTTACACACCGCACGAAACGCGACAGCACAGCTGTCACTTTACGCCAGTCTCGTGTAAGCGAGAGGTACCTCCCCGGTCGTGCCGGCCCAAATCGACTGCATGCAAGCACGCAGTGTGGCACTACCTCTTACCATAATCAATAATTCAATAATCAATATTTTCATCAAATTGCATAAACCACAGAACGATGTACGGATTATTACATCAAGGACTAACTACTAAGAGAAGAGCTGTAACTACATAGGCGTTAGCATGTTATAACACTGGCACAAAGTCGTTCCTCTTTTTGGGCAAGTTCCCGCGAAACAGAATTTTTTTTTCACTCATTTTGTTGCTTACACGGAAATTAATTTTGTTTTCTTTTTATGGCGTTCTTGAATAACGCTAAGGTGTACATTGTTAAATTGTTTTCTGTTGCGTAATTGTTAGGTTTTAATAGTATCACTACATAGTATGAAACAAAGTCGCTTTCCGCCGTCTGTGTGTCTCCTTAAATCTTTAAAATCACGCAACAGATTTTGATGGGGTTTGGATAGAGTGATTTAAGAGGAAGGTTTATAATATGTATAATGTAGTGGATGAAATCCACGCGGGCGAAGCTACAGGCGGAAACTAGTACGATAAAATACACTTGAGTTGGTGTAAAAATAAAGGAGGAAGCTTCAGAACTTAGTTTATTATACATTTATATCAATTCATTCTCGACTGGGCGCCAATACGTCCGGCGCCGAAACGGATGCAAATGAAAACAGAAGTGTTGAATTATACGCGGACCTTTCAAATATCGAATTAGATTCCGGCTGAATATCGAATAGACCCCGCCGGCTCCACACGCGGGCAATCAACTGCAGCGGGTTTCATTTTTTCTGTCGCGAAATAGGTTTTTTTTTAATAGAGGTTACAAGAGGGCGGTTTACCTGACAACCTGACTGACTGACCAACCATAGAGATCACTGAAATACGCGAGCCCTTTGGGTTGTTAAAATCGTATTTCCAGTAATATTATATGTATGTAAAGAAAATAATAATTTTCTTTAAAATTTTTGCCACAATGTGAAATAATTTTACTCTGTAAAATAAAAAAGTGAATTACCATAGACTATCGTCTATTGTAATGCTAACCTTAAGAAAAAGGTGTCTTGACACACTTTTGGGTTAGCAGGCAGCTCATGTTCCGTTGAGAACAGCATATTATCATAAATACAATTAATTACATAGAAGGAAAATAAATTATAATGATAAAGTTGATCCTTGTGAATCATGTAGCACGTGCTAAAACATTAAATCTCTTCATTACAGAAACTCAATTGTGTTTGATTGTCGTCTAAATCACTTCGTTTATAAAATTATCCTTATATGTAAATGCGATAGTTTCGGAGTATGTGATGTTTTGTTACTCTTTAGTGCAAAAAATATTTAACAGATTTGATACGTAATATATTAAGTATATAAATTACTACCAGGAATAACATAATTTTAATTTTTATACCTGTACAAGTATGATAAATCTTACGAGATTCGTTATAATCTTAGATAATAATACACACACTTAAATAATAATGTTATTTTATACATCGATTAGTTATAGGTAGGAAATAAAATATACTGTTATTTAGCCCGTAGTTTATAAGCCCGGACTAGTTGTATGGACTGACTACTTGTGTGTACTGAACTCGGTAAGGAACTGTTCGATTTTGTCCCCCGCCATTCAATTTGTCCTTCTTGAAGGGCAGACAGGGATGAATTAATTAATCAGCGCTCTCAGTCCCGGTATATTGCACTATCTTGTTTAGGGTTCCGTACGCGACGAGTGCCGACGAAAATCTATTAGTCTCCTCTGTCTGTCTGTTCACTCATTTATCGCAAATGTGGAGGATTTCTGCATTTACAATTTATTTGTAAATGCAGAGAGATCCGTCCGTAAGTCACAGCCTTTTTTCCGGAACTATTGGGCCGACGTAGTTTAGTTTTTTTGTACTACTTTGTAAGTTTCCGCTATTCGCTTTTTGTGCATTGTTACTTTTCAAGAAATATTAAATTTTCAAAAAACGCAAATACAACTTTGTCGTTCATACAAACTCGTTATTATATTTTCTGATAAAAAATTTACAGAGACACCTATACCTTTTGCTGGTACGGAACCCTTGGCGTGCGAGTCCGACTCGCCGGTTTTTGTTTTTGGACTAAATAAAAGGTAAACACAAAGGAATGTAAAGCGAACAACAGAGGAAGAAACCACGAGCAGTGTCTCAGTTTTTACGACCGCGATCAAAAGCTTCCGGCGGACGTAAAATGGAATCGGGTGCTCTTCTGATTGTGGATCTGATTGAGGAGGCTTACTTAATTAATTGACGGAAATTAACTTTCTGCACAGTCTGTTTTATGGTTTTCTGTTTCGAAAACTTGTAATTTATCTTAGAGTAGCTGATTTAAAATATCAAATAGTATAGATTAACTTAGACTGTATTCCGGTTTAGTTACAATTCCTCACTCGATGCCCTATTTTTTATTGACGCAGGGGAATACATTTACATATGATAACCTAGAAGCCCGGGTGGGAACGGGACATTGTCAGACTCGACATTTGGGAGCACGATACCGAAAAAGTCCCTGCGGGTGCCTTCAGCCGCTGTAATTGGAGAGACCTGGATCCAAAGGCAACAGGATCCCTCCAGCGACAGGCTAGACTTCTCCTCCTCGGGGACTGTCCGGCTGCCTCTGTCAGTCCCTACTACGACGTGGAACCGTGCAATGGAGTTAGGGTTCCATCCTACCTGCCTCCGTACTCCAAAGGAGTACGCCACTAATTTGTCGCAATCCACGTTTCCGTCTACTGATTCAGAGGGACGGGTAGAGAACTTCTCAATTGAGCTGCTCTTTGTCTGGCCCTTCTCCTTATACCCGTCCGATACGTGTAGCCCTGTCCGGCATAACCTTGGGGATCATAAAAAAGTTTATATTGTTGAAGTATTGCCCTTGATCAACCTTGTCGTCAAGCGTTTGTCTGTAAGTCTATTTTATTGACTGTCTAACAAATTATATGACTGGGTCAAAGTATAAAGTATAATACTGGCGCTTATTACAGATACAGACGATGACGGTGCATTATCATTAGCAATTTTTGAATGCTTTTTTTTTTTAAATTTGCTTTACTAACGATAGAATTTATTTTTAAGACCTAAAGGAATGGTACTATAACCATACACAGATAACATAATAAAGGACTTTAGCTTACAACAACGTTGGTAGTCGGTACTCGAGGTTAATAAATAACGCTAGGTTATATCGAATGCGAGAAGCCACTGAATATCTCCTCTAATCATTAATATTCCTCAAAAGTCACAAAATTTTGCTATGAAAATTTAAAGTGATGAGTAATATGAAAGCCGGGTAATAGGGAATGAATAATAGAGTACGGTCGCTGGTGAAATCGGCTTTGAATAAATCAATAGTTTCACTACAGAAAATGTACAGTTCAAAGTAAAGGCAAGCAATAACTAGCGGCAAGGGATGATTGTGTTTATATTATATTGTGTTTATGTTTATGTGTTTACCTTTAATTATTTCAATATTACTTATAAATTATTCTTACACAGGAATAAGGAACAGAAATACAAAGGAATAATATAACCGGTGCATTAGCAATAGGGCTGCAAGCATCCCTAATTTTCTATATAATTAAAACTCAAATGTGATATACCAACGCACAACCCATGCCACTGCACGGATCGGGCTAAAATTTGGCATGCAGGTAGATGTTACGACGGGGGGTATCCGCTAAGAAAGAAACTTGTATTAAGTACTACATAGACAAGTATTATACTTATATAAATCCAGAGCACGCAATAAAATAAAAAAAAAATATATTATTTGTATACTTCTACTTGAAATAATGTGTTTAATCGACTGTGATCAAAGTCACGATATTGAAAAGGAAATTTACCAAATATCAAATTCCGCCATTCGTCCATTTCCTTTAAAAGAGACGGTTTTTTTATTTTACTTCTAGCGTATGGAATATATGCCATTACCATTCATTACAGTACAGTTCATACAGTAGGTATGTTAATATAGGTAAATTGATATTTAATTTTTGTTCTTTTTGCATCGCCTTTTAAGAGGTATATTAATATGTGAAGAAAAACGAATGCGGTTGTCTATTAAAATAAAGTCCTTACTTGTGGAACCTGTTCCTCATACCATGTTCAATAACAGGCCCTAGATGCCCAGCTTATAGAGAAGCAAGCAAGACTGCGCGTGAAACTGACTTCATCCGGCATGAAGACTGGCCCTACTTCATTTCGGTTAGAACAAACAAAATATAGCAACACTTGGAGCAGAGCAGAGGCTTGCTCAAAACCTTATTCTAATTTGATCCCTGATCAAAGCATGATCAAGCTGACGCGGACGTGCAGACGATTGGCCGCGCAGATTGAAGGCTTGTATTTAAAATCGCCGGACTAATTTTGAACAAACGTACCTAATTAACACAAGAAGGCACGTTTTGTTAAGTTACGCCTATGTTGTGCAAGCAAAAAGTACTATCAAGTGCCAGTTCAAATTACCTGAATTGCAGTAATAATGATGGAATAATAATGATGGATGGAAATGCATCCAGCATTATACAAGGTGGATACAAACCAAAGGCATTAAATTAAACCACATGTACTATAAGTACCTACTGTTAATCGGAGACCATTAAAAAAAAGTTTACGACAAGTATACGAAAATACTTTTTTCAAACAAGTTAAATAGCGAAAAAATAAGGAAAACTTGTAAACACTCTTTGTACGCGCCGCCGCGGCCGCTAGGTAAGGTCGCTAAGCCTCGAACGGGGTGAATGACCCCGACGGACTATAGGCGGCCGCGCGATCGAACAGCTGATGGTACAGAGTGTACGAAGTGAGAAAAAACTTTAGAAAATTCCTGTGGCTAAACTATTGCTCCGATTGATCTGATATTTGTTGTGTAGCCTGGAAATTATACTCTAAATATGTAGTTTAATTTAATGCCTCTCGGTTGTATCCACCTTGTATAAAGTTTAGAAAATTCGATATACCTACATACTATAAAATAATATTGTAAAATTATTAATTGTATGTATATAATAATAAAAATATTTAAGTATATTTATAATAATAAAAATCAACTCCACCAAACATCACCTCATTTTTCATTTAT